>JAHXMU010000126.1:455894-470576 GCA_019455685.1 Philornis downsi
TAAAATTTGTAAAAATTCACTCATGGGAAACATATTTAAGCGAAAGCATGTTATCACAGACTTCTTGAAGTTATCACATATTTTTAGGGTTTGAAAGAATTACACTTTATTATCACAGATATTTTCAAAAGTATTACAAATTATTTTTACACGTCAACTTGTACTTCAATAAATGCAAAAAATGTGATAGATACTTCTTGAGAAACATTTTGCTTACTGCACATTACATTGCAGCAGAATTCCTAATTTCTATATATGAAGATGCTGTAACTAAAACTTTCTCTTTCATTGTGCACAAGAACTTTCGGTCATTTATAGTACCCTGTTCATAGTAATGTTGATGATATTTTCCATGATGTAAGTAGAGGTTAGTTTAATTTTGTTTGGTATTGGAAAGTATACTACTTTATTTGTTTATAATTTTTGATTAAATAAAAGAAAATTGATTTTATATTGATAAATGTCTTATTTAATGTCGGCAATTATGTATGGAATAAAATATCAGATAAATGTCCGCCTCTGTTAGCCCCACAAATGCGATCCCTTTTGAGCACATTTTTCATTACATTCTCACACATTTCACGCGGTATTTCATGAGTTTCATCACGAATATTTTATCTGAGTTGCTCAAGCGTTTCTGGTTTATTGGCATAAACCTTGCTTTTCAGACATCCCCACAAAAGAAGTCCGGAGCAATCAAATCAGGCGACCGTGGAGGCCAATCAACATCACCATTTCTTGAAATAACTTGTTGTGGAAAGAGGTCTCGCAGTAATTCCATTGTAATACTGGCTGTATGCGATGTGGCATCGTCTTGTTGATACCACATGTTAATCAAGCCCAAAGCATGCAGTTGTGGCGTTAAAAAGTTTTCAATCTTATCACGATATTGCTCCCCGTTGACAGTTACCGTTACGCCGTTTTCAGTTTCAAAGAAGTAAAATCCAATGATTCCTCCTGACCAAATCGCACACCAGACTATCACTTTTAAAGGATGCAAAAGTGACTGATGAATAATTTGAGGGTTTTCCATTGTCCAGAACCGACTATTCTGTTTATTCACATATCCATTCAAATGAAAATGTGCCTCGTCACTCATTAAAATCTGGGTTGTCATGGGTGAGCTGTAACATCCTATTGGAATGTTCTTGTGGAAGAACCTCTTGTGTCAACTGAATCTTAAATGGGAACAAATACAAATCCTTGCGCAAAATTGTGGTCCACGTTACTGTTTGAAGACAAAGCTCTTGAGCACGGCATCGAATTGAGGTTGATGGATTGTTTGGAACACTTTCTTGAGCAGCAGTAATGTTTTCAGCCAATCTTGCAGGACGTTGTTGTCCATGCTTGACCCTTTCAGCCACAGATCCTCTTTGTTCGAAATCATTCACTACACGATAAATAGTGCGTCTTGTTGGCATGTTGTTTCTCTCAAAATGTTCACGTAACTTTCTTATCGTCACAGTAATCGATGATTGATTTTGATAAAAATGTGTTAAAGATTAAAACACGTCGGTTTATCGAATATTTTTCCATAATAAATTTGTCACGTCTCTACTTCACGACTGCCAAATATGAACTGTCAAGACCGATGTTTACCAAAATGGCGGCAAAATAAAGCAGTATACCTTCCCGACGGACACCCTGTTTTTATTATAATTATGTGCTGCTTACATTTACCTCACGTTTGTGCTTTTACTGAACGCCAGTTAGTGATAACAAAAAAATATGATTTTGTTCTACGAATAATCAGCTATAGAAGTTGTAGCGAATGTTTGATGCACAATTGACGTTTTACGCTCCTTTCTCATTTTATGTTGCCCTGAATAATTTCATATTTCCATCACTAACTTTTTGTGCCGTAAGTAATAAATAAACACACTTTGCTTTCAACGCATTCTACAAATATTTGCTGTCCTATCTCATTATCGAAGAAAAAACTCTCCAGGGAAAAGTTATGTTGGAAATTCTTAGCATTCTGAAGTGTTGTTCTTCTCTATAAACTACAAATGAACGTAAAATAAAAAATATCGTAGATAGGATTTCATCATACAACAAAAATGTTATTTTGCTATAACGAATCCCTAATACAAAATAGCAAAACATGTATTTGAAAGATAGATGCTTCTTATTTATGGTTTCAAAACACATCTTTATCACGCAATTATCACAACAATTTTGTGACGTCCTCCTGACCATTTCCTTATGTAAACATAATAAGTGAAAACGCATTGCTCTGGATGTAATATACAATATTTTTCGCCACATTACCATGTATATGATGGAAATCTTTACCAAATAAAGAAATGACAATAAATTTCGTATTCAAAAATATAACTCAGCCAATATTTGGGATGAAAAGTTTATCACTCATCAAATTCTACACATAAAACATAAACATACGTAAGAGGTTCTGGAGATAGATGGCAAAACGAGTATTATGAAAGGTAGTTTCTTGCCATTTCATGTTGCCCTGAACCATATCATATCTTTATCACAAATATGTGGCAACAACTCTGTGCTATTATCTTTATGTAACAGTTTCGAAAGGTAAAATGAAAAATAGTGAAGATTTACTGCGTTAGAAGTAATTTAAATCGTGATTCAATTCCTTAAAATGTGTTTAATGGAAGAATATCACAATCCCCTGGTATTTTAAATAATCTCCGAAGAAAGACAACACGTTCAACGTCTGTTCTAATTTTATGTTATCCTGTGCATAATTAAAAAAACATCATAACTTCAGGTGAAACTATTGGAAGAACAAACAAATTCATGGCAACTTATTGTGTTCACCATACTCTATAATATTTAGTATTACAGGAATACCAGTGATGTGATTACTATACCCCAAGCATTCGAATCTCTAGTGAGCGTTATTCTGATTCCCTAATATAAGTCAGAAATCTTACATATTATTATAAATATTTGTAAATAAGCACGCATTGCTATGTTTATAACTCATGCTAACTTTTTGTGAACTAACAACGATCCCTGATAAATAGCAATTTTACTTTATGAAGGAAAACTATCACAAGATTTTCTTAAAATTCTAATCTTCACAAAAAAAAATATTACTAAGAACGTTATAGAGGGTGATTTTTTAATCGGTTTTTTTAAAAATCGAATAAAACACTCAAATTTTCATCATATATTAAAATTTTTTATTGGAATCGATAAATTGGTCTTTGCCATTTAATTTTTAAAGATAATTTCATGTAAATGTTGTCCGCGGCTCCGTCTCAAAATGTCCTTTTGGAAGGTCCAATTTTTCGTCACTTTTTCGAGCATTTCGGCCGGTATTCCACGAATAACGCGTCTTATGTTATCCTGTAAGGCTTCAATAGTGTTTGGCTTGTCCCCATAGACTAACGATTTGGCATAACCACACAAGAAATAATCATGAGGCGTTAAATCTCAAGATCTTGGGGGCCAGCTCACAGGGCCAAATCGAGAGATAACCTGCTCACCAAATTCATCCCTCAACATATCCATTGTTTCACAAGCAGTGTGGCATGTTGCATCGTCCTTATGAAACCACATGTCAACCAAGTTTAACTCAGCCAATTGGGGCAAAAAAAAAATCGCGTATCATGGCTCGATATCGTTCGCCGTTGACCGTAACGTTTCTTCCACGGTTGTCCTTAAAGAAAAATGGACCGATGATGCCACCATCCTATAAACTGCACTAGACTGTCGTTTTTTCGGGATGCATCGGTAATCCATGTATGGCATGTGGCTGTTCATCACTCCAGATGCGACAGTTTTGCTTGTTTACATATCCGTTCAGCAAAAATTGAGCCTCATCGCTGAACACAATTTTTCGATAAAAAAGCGGATTTTCGTTGAGCTTTTGTAAGGCCAATTCACCAAAAATTAGACGTTGTGGTAGGTCATTCGGCTTCAATTCTTGTGTGAGTTAAATTTTATATTCTTTCAAACCCAAATCGACGAGTAAAATTTTCCTTGTGGTTGAGTAACACATGCCCAATCGCTGAGAACGGCGACGAATTGACAGTTCACGATCGTCATTAACACCGGTCGCTACGGCTGTAACATTTTCTTCGGCTTTCATTCTACGCATGCGAGTCGATGGTTTTATGTCTAACAAAGTAAATTTGGTGCGAAATTTGGAGATAACAGCACGAATTGCTGATCCAACAGGTCGATTATGACGACCATAAACTGGTCGTATCAAACGATGCACATTTGTCACAGAGCACGAATTTTTATAACAAGTTTTAACGATTTGCAATCGTTGCTCGTTTGGCAGAGTATACTGTACACTTTCCACTTTGACAGATGACGTTTGGACGCCATTACCAACCAGTGCTGCCAATTTGAAAAACGTAAATTTAAAAAAATATATTATAAGGTAAACACATTATTAAAGGGATTTTGTCGAAGTCCCACATTGAGAAGTTCAAAGAATTACCACAAAAATGGTACACAAAAGGGTAAATTCGTGAAATTATAACTGTGCATTCTATTATAAGCCAAAGTCGAAATGCGACTAAAGTTGAACCAAACTAGACCGAAAGGCTGAATTTAAAAAGACCAAGCTTAAGGAGCACAGCCCACTTGCAGACTGTTCACACTTTAATAACAAATTTTACAAAAATATCATTTTCTGGGAAGAAACCATAAAGACCTACAACGGCAATAAAGTAAGCTGTGTTGCCCGAAATTTGAATAATAAGGAGCTCAACTGGATGCAGAAAAAATAGTCCCTCTGTCATTAAACTGTTGAAGGAAATTGAAGAGGATTTTAACTTCTGGTAGCGAGGACAATTTTACACCTAAATAATTAACACAATAAGTTAGTTAATTATTTGAGACAAAATATTGTGTACTTCTTTGATAAAAAGGAAGTACAGCACAATACAATTCGTCCTATTCCCATATTTGTAGTGGAAAAGTATCACAATCTATTCAGAAAGTAAAAACTATGTTATCAGTTATCTGTAAACAACAACAAAAATCCCCTAACGAATTCAAATGACTTCTCAGAAGAGCGCGCTCAAAATTCATTTGGAAAAAATTTGACTTTTGAAATACTGCCCGAACTTGGTGCAACAAAATGGGGAAGAGGCGCAGATAAAGGCTTTTCAGGTCGCCACCTAAGTAAATAAATAAGTTAACAAAATATTATAATTTTTTATTCCTTTACACAAAAGTTGTGATAATATCCATAGTGCATACGTAGGGGATGTTTTAGATCTTCACATTCAGTTAGCTTACGGGAACATACTTTTCATGCACTAAATCAGAAATCACTTCTGCACGTCTTTTATTCTATTATAGCAATAGACGTGTCTTGGAAACAATTCTTATCGTAGCAAAAAACATATGCAGTTTGGCAAGAAAGTGTTTTCATAAAGGACATTTTTTATATTTTTTTACTTTAAGGCTTAAAAAACAGACTTTGTTTAAGATTTCAATAACTTTTTTATTACAGTTAGTTACTTAATCTATTATATTTATAAATTATTTAATGAAAATTAAAAACTTATTCATATAGCTTAGAAAAACAACAACAACAACAAAATGAATTAAGTTCAAGTGGCACGAAAGTGTTTGCACAGAAGTGAATTAAGCTAAATAAAGCTATTTTAAGTAGTTTAAATTCAAAATTAGTGTTTGGTGTATCCACCGTTGGCTCTAATAACCACTCCCAATCCATTCATCGAGTTGATAAGCTTTTGAACATATTTGATCGGTTTTTTCTGTCATTCCTCCAAAATAAACGGCCTGAGGTCCGTTTTATTTATTAGCCGTCACTTTGCAGTCCGTTTTTTCAGATCGGCCAACAAATTCTAGATGGGATTGAGATCTGGACTCTGAGCAGGAGTGTCATATACATTTTTACAATTATACAGTAGCCAACACCTGTGTGAGCTTTATGCTTAGGATCATTATTTTGGTACCACTTGAATGTTGGTTTGCCATAGCTAAAAACCCCAAATTTCTGGCCACTGGTCACCAAATGTGTGCGTAAAATATCCAAATATTGTGTGGCATCCATTGTGTTTTCAATAAACCACAAGTCGCCCACCCATTTGCTTAAGATGCACCCCCAAACCATCACCGAAAGTTTTCCAAACTTTACTGTCAGTATTATGTTTTATAGTGTGGTTTCATCGCAAAATATAGCTTCATCCCAATATGACTCAGGCTGTCCCACGTGCGTGCTAGCAAATGTTAGCCGTCTATGTCGACTCAGTCGACATCAATGATTTTTTCCGGGCAACTCTGGATGAGAAGTCATCCCTTTTCAAAGCTCTGCGAACACTTACCCGAGAAATTGTAATGCCACATTCTTCTTGAAGCTCGCTAGCAAGCGTTCTAGTCGATATTGTTGGATTATCATATCATCTTATACGCTTTTGTTGTAGAAAGATGTTTTCGGGCACACATTTTTAGTCTATCAGAGTAGATTTGAACAAATATTGATTATAGAATAAATTCTTCAAATTTACTTTTTTATAGAAAAGACTATTCGATGGGCATTTTGGTTTAGATAAATATATTAAAATACATTTTTATTGTAGAAAAGCGCCTTTGATAACACTTTTGTTAGGAAAAAGTTTTTTGGAACGTGGTTTTGCTAACGAATGTCCTCACCGAACAGGCAGTTTTAAACGTCGATTTGGAAAGCTTTGACTGGGCTTATCGATTGCTCAACTACTCAATGGCCGCCGTTTTAGGAAGGGTAGACTGAACGGGACAGGCTGATTAATGACAATTTTGAACGTCGATTTGGACAGCTTGGACTGGGCTTATCGTTTACTCAACTACTCAATGGCCGCCGTTTTAGGAAGGGTAGACTGAACGGGACCTGCTGATTAATGACAATTTTGAACGTCGATTTGAGATGCTTTTACTGGGCTTATCCGTTACTCGATTACTCAATGGCCGCCGTTTTAGGAAGGCTAAACTGAACGGGACCTGCTGATTAATGACAATTTTGAACGTCGATTTGGGAAGCTTTTACTGGACTTATCGGTTACTCGACTACTCAATGGCCGCCGTTTCAGGAAGATTAGATGGTTGTATCGAAGGTTGATTCACACTCATGTAGTCCCTGATGTTGTCTTACCGCGGTAGATTAATAGTTAATTGATAGCAGTTTTAAATGTAGTAATAAATGCAGGAATAACGACCTATGGAAGCTTTAATTTACTACGTCACAGAATCGAAGGGAAATGTAATCGCAAAAGCAAATCAGTTTTCAAAACATTTTTAATTTTTCTAATGTATAAAAATTTGTAAATCATCACAGGAATGATAAGGCAATAAAAATCATAAACTTGTTGCATTAGTTAATAATAACATTTCCTATTCACAAGTGTTAAGTGAGCAGAAAGTGTCACAAATTCTGTTCCTTGATAATAAATCGTACTCGTACATCTCATCATCTGTAGCCAAGATTCCTTTGCGTTCCCTAACAGAATCCTATGATTCTAGCAATGCTTTTCCCATTTATGAAAGCCTAATATCGAGAGCATTCTTATCACTGACATGAGTTATTTATAAAGTACATTTTTTTACTTTTCTCTTCCGTTTCCGATTTCGCAATAGGGACTGAACTATAATAATGTTTAACACAAATATGCCAGTATTGAAAAGATATCACTATTTTCTTTGTGGCAAACTTTGTTCAATGCAAAGGTACCAACCGGAATGTAAGTAAAGGAAAGTAATTTCCTACTGCTATAGAAATTAAGTATCCACTCGAATAGTTGCCTTCAATTATGATATCCTGAATCGTTGGGCATTCTCATCACTATTCAACAAGTTTCAACAAAAAAAAACATGTAAACAAAACAAGTACTGACCACATAAAGGAAATGCTGACGATGAAAGCGAAAGTTATTTCCTCCCTTCAATATGTGTTGAAACCGAAATAAAGGATACATAAAATCTCTACATGAAATGGGACTCCAGCATAGTTTTCTAAAGGGGAGAGAATATTTTAGGGAATTTGTGAGCAAAAATATTTGTGTGATGTCTAAATTTTTGATATTTGTAACGAACTCATAGGGACTCTCATCCCCTTTTAAAACTAGATATTGCAAAGGCGAAAGGAGATGAATATAGAGAAACCCAATGCTGGCAGTTGTTGTTGGCAATGATGCTGTTGATACCACTGAGGGGGTGATGATTTCTCAACGCTATCACACTTTGGCTGTTTTCACATTTTGAGCGCCTAGTATAGAAAAATGTTTATCACTGTGATAAGTTTTCACTGTGATTATGTAGAGCTCTCGCGTAAAGTTATGTTAATTTATTCGCGTGTCTGTGATAAAATTATATCACAATTATGTAGGAGAAAAACAAAATGTATGTAATACTAGCCAAAATAAGCAGCAGAATGTCACAGATTCTCTTTTGGAGCTGACTGCTTATGGGAGGAAAAAAATATTTGGGAACATACATATATTTTTATACGTGCAGATGTATATGCAAACACGTATCTGAAAATATCAGGCTATGATATTTGCATCTTCCAAAATCCTACAGATATTCTATACAATTTTTTTGGTATAATGCAGCTTTTGGGATGAAAATGTGTACACGAAGAGGAAGAGAGATCAAAAAAATATGTATATACTCGTATATATACCAAAGAACAAGGTTTAGAGAAAGAGGCTCGTATATCCCCTCACAAATACATATAAACGCATAATAATTAGTGTGTCCTTTATTCTTAAACCTTGAAAAGGCCCAATGAAGTGCTTAAGAATGAGGTGCAAAAGAACGTAGCACCACGTTGAAGGACATGTCACTATCTTAAAGTATGGCTAAAAATAGATGGCTTAAAATAATTAATCTTGCTGAAGAATTTAATATGCTGAAAGTCCGAAACTTGATAGGGAACTCTAAACACCAATTTTGTTCCATTCAGGCGTTGTGGCAACTGGTGGTAGCTAAGTTCGTACAATCGTTCGTAGAAGTATAAATTTTAATACTTTTGGCGAATTAATATTGCTAAATTCAGAACAAAAACGTACACTTTCAGTAAGACTTAATGAGATGTAAATTTCAAAAACTCCGAGTAGCAATTTAGGAAATGGCTAAATATAACAAGACCATATTCAGAAAAAAACAAGCAGACAGGCGTGAACTGGACAGGCACAATTTGGTCATTACGAAGTTTATATACCCTTCACCACAACTTGTAACTCCCAGTGTTGTAGACGATGTACAGAGTTCTACCATTAATTAAATGTTCTTTTCCCATAGACAATATATTGGCTTAGCTTGCCTTCCCTTTTGATTTAAAAGTCTGAGTACGTAAACAAGAGGACAAACCGTTGTGGGAAGTTGCCAGTTCTTACATTTTTCTTCTGCACCTCTTTTCTTTTCGATAGCAACGATGCCTCCATTAATTTTTTGGAGCGTTTTCCCCTCAAATTCTCCTAATCCGGGTTTGTGTATGGTGCAACTGAATTTATATTCGCCAAAATATGACTACAGTACTTCAATACTGCCTGTTACTCTGTCAAAGACTCTTTTGGTATGAGAGATTTTTGTTGACATTTACTGAAGTCTTCGTATCGGTGTGTCTCGAATAAATTTAAAACAAGCAAAAAAAATGTAATACAACGGAATGTTTAGAGCAAAAGATGGTAAGTATCGATCTGCTTATTTTGTATAGGTAGAATAAATATCTAGTTAGCTGTAGATTTACCTAACTAAGGTCGCTTTCATAAGATCTAATGGGGTCAGTTGTGATTGGCTTCGACGGTATTGACGGATTCATCTGATCTAAGTAGGGCCGCTTTCATCAGACCTAATGGGGTCAGATGGGATTGACCTAAAGGGTTAGTTGTGATTGGCTTTAGTCCTTCGTCGGTATTGATTGATTTATCTGATCTAAGTAGGACCGCTTTCATCAGACCTAACGGGATCAGATGGGATTGGCTTTAGACTTTCGTCGGTATTGACCTAACTAAGGCCGTTTTCATAAGACCTACAGGGTTAGTTGTGATTGGCTTTAGTCCTTCGTCGGTATTGATTGATTTATCTGATCTAAGTAGGGCGGCTTTCCTCAAACCTAACCGGGTCAGATGGGATTGGCTTTAGACTTTCGTCGGTATTGTTTTTGAAAACGTGAAGTATCAAACTCACATTCCAATTATCAAATATGCCCTCTTTCCAATTTCCGTTTAGGGGTTGAAGCATGATCAATTTATTGATGAACAATTTATGGTGTGGTTTCATTTGTTTTTCCAGCGGGTTTTTTTTTTGTTTTTTTTGAAAACGTTTTAAGTCAATATGTAATGTGTGATTAAAGGAATTCCAGACTAGTCCAATTATCTAACAATAGATCAGTACACTATAGCCTACAGGTGGCGCTGGCGGGCAATATCGATCCTATACATAAAAATAAAAAATAGGTTCATACAAGGATTGAATCTTGCTCTGAAATAGTGGGTAGAAACAGCAATTTTTCAGCAATTCTGACAATGACTTATTAATTAAAAGCTATATTTGGATTGTTGTAGTTAACGGGACCAACTCAGGTCATAAACTTTTTAAGAGACTGCTCGAAATGTGGCTGTGATTATTGAAAAATATCACAAATATCAGTCGATATATTATGAATGAGAAGTGAAGGTTCCTAACAAGCCCACTTGTCTGGTTTAGTAGAAAATAATTTGCTCATATAAGGGCTAAATTCACCTTCTGAAAATCAGTCCATTATCAAAAATTTTCCAACATTTGTATCTTTCGTTCACTAATTAAAAGATACATAACCGTATGTTTGTAGTTAACAGATGCCTGAATGGCCCAGAAACTATTATAACAGACTATCCTTAACTGAGGGATTGGATATCGAAAAATAAATAGAAATATGTGAAATTTCACTGAAAAATCAGGCAAATTCTACGGACGATGTGTTGCTACATCATTCACCACACTGTGCAACGTAATTCATGGCGATAGATACAAAAGTTCGGCCCACCAGAACTTATGCAGCATGTACAACTTTGTGGCTCTCCACTTGTTTTTAATATGAACGGTAAAACAGATTTTTTGTTCTGCTCAATCTCTTGTTTAGCTTAGCTGCAATCAGATGGTGTTCCGAATTCATGATACCAGCAATATGCCTTCCATATATGCATCCATGTTGTCAATCTAGTTTCTCATGTTATAATTTGGATATCTATAAATAGTAATCCGGTCCCACTTAGTCTAGTCCCACCCACCACTCAGGCTCCATTACTGGATCTGCTACTACTCAAGAGGAATTTTCCCTCCCTATTTTTACATTAAAATCTCTCATAAAAATTGTAATGTCATGATCAAAGCTTGAGTAACATGGTTCTTCTGGGCTCTCACATAAAGTATTTACATATCTGTGGTCACAACCCGTAACAGCCTAACTCGAGTTAGGACACAATTGAGTTATTAGCACCATCGTATTCAGCGTATCTAAATTTATTTGCTCTAAATTTTTCATGTTTGTATCTCTTCTAGGAAGGCAATTAATCCTAAAAAACCTAATAGCTTAAGTTATTTTTCTAAATGACTGTTTTGGCATAACTGCCTAAATCAATTTAGGATTACAACAAATATAAACATTATTTTTTCATCATTGCCTAAATCAACTTAAGTCGTTAATCCAAAAAAATAAAGAAACAATTTTATTTTCCTAACTTGAATTAAGCTCTTATTCCGAATTACAATTTCGTTTTTTGATAAACGTAAATTGAGTTAAGATCTTTCTCCAAACAAAAAAAAAAAATTTTATTTAATCCCAACTTGAACCTTTTGACTTTCTTTCGTTCAACAATTCTTAAGAGCCTAAGTGTCTTTTGCAATAATATCTTTTGACTGCGAGAATAAACAACTATTTTTTGTTAACAACTAAGTAAAGAAATTCATTTCCTTGGAATCTGTAGCAAAGTTTTCCAAAAAACACCTTCTCCTGGTTTTTAGTGAAGATTCAAAACTTTAAACTCCTGTACTGAAAATATTGAAAAACAGACTTAGGCTGTTATGGGTTGTGACCACAGATATATTCTCCTAGTTTTTATATTCCATTGGAGATTATGGGTCAGTCGCCGTAATAAGAACTATATTACCTAGAAGAGGATTATAGATATGGAAACGCTTACCTGTCTAAACTGCTAGGCAAGATGCTCAAGCAGTTTTAACATCGAATGCATTGTGGTGATGTCCATAGAATGACTTGTACGGAGATGATGTCAACATAATTTTTATTAAGGACATCTGCTAGTCGAATAGAGGAATGTGTTCTGTAATCAATCCAAACATTCCAGATGCATGTACTCAAAATTATAGTCCTTACAACGTTTGCGGGGATCACCAATACTTGAGGAATGCCATTTGCCTTTTTTTCCGTATTTTTAAAAAAATTATATTTGAGATGGACAATTTAACAGGCCATCGTATTCGATCCTAGGGTTTTGGATGGTATAAAAGTTAAATTTCGGTAACAGATGTCACTTAGTTACCTAAAAACTGAGTAACTTTCCGCGATCAAACAACAGAAAAAAAAGAAATGGTCGTGAAATTTTAATCCAAAACTTTTCCACCAAACAATATTGCGTTTTTGGCATAGAAAATTTTCTTAACTAGCAACGCTAATCTCTTTTTGATGGTTTCCAACACTGAAATTGATAGAACTTCCATTTTTACGTCGTAATATGTTCGATTAATGGTCCTGCAATTTGAATCCAACACTTTTTCACCAAACAATAATACGTTTTTCTTAACTGGCAGCGCTAATCTTTTTTTGCCAGTTTCCAACACTGAAATCGACAGAACTTTCATTTTTACGTCACAATATGTTTGATAAAACATTTGTAAACTTGTGAAATTTTAGTGGCAAAATTTACAATTTTATAATTTTTCAAAGATTTGATAGAACATATTAAGACTTAAAAACAAAAGATATTCCAATTTCAGTATTGGAAACCAATACAAGAAAAGCTGGCAATGCCGCAAAACAATGTCTAGTGGAATTTTCCATTCGTGAAAAGAACATAGCACTCGTACATCGTTAACATGTCATTTAGGTTACTCGAACCAGTCATCTTTTCAGTTTGGCTCTCGCCAAATGGAATTCAGATTGCATTATCAGGGAATACTTGATCCAAGGTATGAAGTTGCGAGCTGCTTAAGAAATTCTGAGTAGTCTTTTCGTAATTCCCAGTGAATAACAGTCAGAGAGTTCATATTGGAATTTATGCTTACCTCAGATGACTGCCCAAAATCAAACAATTTCGTTCCGCATAGTCTAAATCCCCCGTCGTTTTAGTTTAGAAATAAGTGGGATCATATGCATCCATTTCTCGCTAAATAGCACGAATTAATCATAAATTCCCTTCACTGTAATAACTCAGCTCTTCAAATATTTAGAAAAAAAAAAAAAATTTACAAAGCACTGTAACAAAAACCATTTGCATCTAAATTACATACCACCCAAAGTTATGTGGAACAGGGTACAATAATATGATGCGAGAGAACGACTAAAAAATACAACGGAAACCACCAACTCAAGTGGAGCAAAAAATGGAAACCGAAAGAATATTTGGTATCAAACTATCAGCATAAAAAGCTGCAAAGGGATAACGACTTTAGCTTGGAATGAAAGATGAAAGCACTCAAAAGTAGAAGTTAAATGTTGAGGTGGCCCAATAAAGTTCTATAATGTTTTGGGGCAAGTTCTCGCAGTTTCTTATACTACATCTTAAATATTTAACTCCAAATAAATGCCACCTCTGTGATAAAGGACAGGATTGTAGAAGTATGAGAAAATGGTTTATCTGCCATTCCCCTAGGATGATGGTAAAAAGCATTTGTCTCACGTGCCGCCAATTTGACTCAAAATAAATGCCACCTCTGTGATAAAGAACAGGATTGTAGAAGTATGAGAAAATGGTTTATCTGCCATTCCCCTAGGATGATGGTAAAAAGCATTTGTCTCACGTGCCGCCAATTTGCACTAACTGAGAGTGTATTTATTATGTGAAGGAGACGGACACACAACTTGTAGAGACCGTTTTTTGGATTTTATTAAAAATTGAGAGTTTTTCTGTACTATAAGTATGGGGGATACAGAAACTGCCACCCGTTACAAGGATGCTGCCGTCGTGTTGGCTTCTAGTTGAAATATACAGTTTGCTACAACAGTTGCTTGTGCGACAGAAATACAAATGTACAAAGGTGGAGACATGTTTTTCTACGCAGTGCGAAGAAGAACAGGATATTAGGAAACAGAAGTATAAAGATAAGATTTGGTCCTACATCAAAGAGAATGAATTAGGAAACAGATGTATGAAGATATGATTTGGTCCTACATCAAAGAGAATGAATTGGAAAGTTCACAACTTAAACCGGGAGCATTAAAAAGGATGTGAAAGGGAATTGTAAAGAATATCATATATATTTTAAATACTACAAATATTTACAACATACATATATATTCCTAAACGTCAGGAAATCAAATGCAATTTGTTTTTAAATTATAATAATTTTTTAATCAGTTTTGCATGCGATGGAAATCATTGATCTAGCAAAGAAAACAAACAAGTTGACAAAAATGTTCCCTCTGCTTTGACTGTTCTTTTGTCTCAGGTGTAAGAACAAAGAAAACAAAAGTTAACAAAAATGTTTCTTCTGTTTTGACTGTTCCTTTGTCTTAGG
>JAHXMU010000126.1:482382-494511 GCA_019455685.1 Philornis downsi
TTTAGGGACAAAACATAAAAGAATGAAGGTAAACATGTTGCTATCGTCCAAGACAAATAGCTTATGCTGGAAACATCAAAATTAATGTAATCATTACTGTTATGAGACAGGTGCGAAATCTTACTTTAAAGAGGCCCAACAGCTAAAGCAAAATTGGGTTGGAACAAAGTTAAAGTTATGAAATTAGGAGTGTAGATTCATCTGTCAAGATATGCGCACGATGAAGAGAAATTTTCGAAAAATTTTTTCTTTAGGCATAAAACGAGGAATTGAGGCGATCTAAAATAGACACAAAAAAATGGCAGCAGTTGAAACCATTGGTGCGTTCTTCTTAAGATGTAGTCGCGCAATGTCAGAGAACTTCGTTCTCTCAGGATAAAAAGAAGGAGTTAAATATAGGAAATTGTGAAATTAGAAATAATCATTCTTTCATAAACAAATACAAACTTTCAAATTCAAACAGTAAATAAATGGAACAAAAATTGAATCAGACTATATTTGAAGACTGAAGTTGAAAAGATCACAGGAATTTTACAAAAATCGTACAAACTTCGTGGTCTATAAATTGCGGGCGAGTTCAACTTCCTAATTAATTTTTGCTGAAAATATGTAACCATACGACCGAAGCAGCGGAGAATAAAATATATATCACTAGCCGACCCGGCAAACGTTGCTTTGCCTTCAAATTTTATTTTATTGGAAATGTTTCAATGTTTCACCAAACCGATGTACCAAATTTTGTTCAAATACCGTAAACAGGAGCAGAAATATTGGATATTTAATTTGTGGTTTGTATGGGAGGTACCACGCCCCATTGTCCAATCCCGCCCATATTCGCAGTAGCACTTAAGATATGTACACCAAACCGATGTACCAAATTTTGTTCAAATACCGTAAACAGGAGCAGAAATATTGGATATTTAATTTATGGTTTGTATGGGAGGTACCACGCCCCATTGTCCAATCACGCCCATATTTGCAGCAGCACTTAAGATATGTACAACAAACCTACGCACCAAATTTTGTTCAAATGCCGTAAGCAGAAGCAGAAATAATTGATTTTTAATTTTTTGTTTGTATGGGAGGTACCACGCCCCTTTGTCCAATTGGACCGAATTGTAAATCTAAACCATCCCGGGCACCACCCAGACGCATATACAAAAATTTATGCAAAGCGGTCCAGCCGTTCTGGAGTTTTAAGCATCGGAACAAACCACGATTCATTTTTATATACATAGATATATAGATATATTATAATTATTTTTTATAAAAAAATCAACTTTATTATGAAAACATGTTTACAAATGACTCATTGAAAGTAGTGCCTATCGCTAGCTACTACTTTTTCCCATCTTTCTGCCAAAGCTCAAACTCCGTCATGGTAAAACTGTTAATCTTTTGAGGATATCCACTAATCTAGCTATTCCTTGAAGTCGTCATATGAGTGGAACTGCTGGTCAACCAGACCGTGTGCCATCGAACGGAACAAGTGATAATCAGACAGCTCTATATTTGGAGAATATGGCGGATGGCGTAAGGCTTCCCATTTTAGCGTTTCCAGGCCAAGTGAGGCCAAACGCTGGCATGCCAAAGAATCGCTGTTTCGTGCCTCTCCGCATATTGTAGGCGTTTCTCGCACAGAGCTCGGCTCAATCTTATTAATTGGAAGCGATGCCGTTCCCCACTGATGGTTTCACTTGGTTTCAACAGCTCGTAATAAATAACACGGACCTGGTCCCATCAAATACAGCGCATGATTTTCGCTGCGTGAATATTAGGCCGAGGCGATAACGTAGAAGCATGACCGGGCAGCCCGCATGACTTTCTTTTCTTTGGATTACTATAATGAACCCATTTTTCTTCATCCGCTGCAATACGATGAGGAAATCCATTCCTTTTTTGTCGTTGAACCAGTTGTTCACAGGCGAAAAAACGATGCTTAACGCCCCTTGGATTCAACTCATAAAAAACTCAAGTTCCTTGCTTTTGAATCATTCGTAACGTATGCAATCGATTAGAAATGGCTTAGCAATTGACTCCTGATACGGGAGCAAGCTCTACCTGCGTTTGACATGGATCCCCATCAAGTAATGCCGTCAATTCAGTATCTTCGAAGGTTTTCGTCTTTCTTCACCCGAACAGTTGTCAATATCAAAATCACCGTCTTTTTGGTATTGTTCGAAAAACAGATTTTTGGGCAAACATCCCTTGGTTTTTGCACCACAATAATGCGACATCTCACACTGCATTGACCCTTCGTGTGTTTTTTCGCTAAGAATTCACCTAATATCGGTACATAACTAGCGTGTTTACCTGATTCTGCACCGTTTGGCTTCTGGCTAAAATCCCAAACTCAAAGGACTTACTCCAAGGATACACACCGACAAAACACTAATCATAATATTATGTGAATGCCACAACGGTAGGGTGCTACTTGGCATGCTTTGAGAATTGAAAAAATGTTGGTTAACCTGGATTTTTTTAAGGGAAAATGCTTTCAAAATGATGAAATGAATAAGGATTTTTCGAAAATCTAACGTTGTCCTTCTCTGAGCAGTAGATTTCGATATTTTGAATATTTTCCGCAACAAAAACATTCTATAATCTACAGAATAAATCCATTTTTACTTAATAAGATCAAAGTGATAGTTTACGATCTGCTTCCAAATAATTGTTTTTATTATTAGAGCGGATTTCGTTAACAAAAATGTATACTTTTTCTAATCGAATATCCGGACTGGTCTTCTTCTTGTCCGGTCCATGTCCATGTCAAGACTTGATAGTATTTCAAAAGCCTGATCCCTTCTCTCGCGTTCGATGGGCGGCTGTTCAAAATAAAAACTTAATTTTCGAAAAAAAACAATGATTTCTTTAACAACTCGAAAACAAGTTTTCTGGAAAAGTCAGTTATTGAAATATTTAGATTTTAACTAAGATTTCACATCGATGTAAGGAACGACACAAGCCTTGCGTGAATAGAAAAAATACAACACAATTTGGTCAGATTTCGATAAAGGAATATAAGTTTTGGATAAAAGTGGCTGCAGTAGTTGCGCTTCCAAATACCGCACGTTTTATAACACCGTACTAATATTTGATATCACATGCTTAAATTTCGTAACAAGATAAAACATTAACTGAACCCGGTTATGCGCCAATCTGCCATTTCAAACTTGTTGAATGCACATAAGAATGTTAGATGTTTCAGGATATCATAATATCCTTTAGCCAAAAAAAGATGCTAACATTTTTTTTTTAATTTTCACAATGCTTTTTACATCTTCCTTTATGGATACAGAAAAACGAAAATGGAAATCGCTTTAGTTACTTACGTTTAATCCACAGGTAAACAATGCTGTATCATACTCTGAACATAACAAGGATTACAACGATAAAATGAACAGGATGTTAGAGAAGTCAGAAAGTAACCATCAATACAGAGAGAGGGACAGGATTGGTTAGGAATTTTAGTGTTTGATGCAATATTCAATATGCATATCCTTTATCCTTCGCTGCCACTAAGAGCAGAAAATTCGCAGCAATTTAGTTTCTGATGTACAAAACGTTCATCGCTTGATCTTTATCTCCCATAGTATAAAATTTAGTTATCACAATCGCTTAATATGTAAAATTCTTTGTAAGTCATATTAAAGCCCCAACAAGTTCACATGTTTTTTCTTTCAGAAACTATGTAAGACGTAGAAACCAGCACCACTCCCCATTCGCATGAAAACCATGCACCACATTACAGCGTCAGCATCACCACGAATTACCATAAAAATTCCATATAAAGGCATAGGAGAATAAAATCTCATTCCATGCCAAACCAATAATTTTTGGAACTACTACAGCCGCTGTGGAGCTGTAGAGATTACCTGAAACCATACAGCAACAATAATATCTACAACAACGAGGAACCACACGGCATTACAGCTGCAGGCTCTTTAGGAAAACGAACCGCAACAATAGCAACAACTAATTGAAAGCCCTTAATTTCAATTAATCCATATATAAAAACCCTAAATTCACAATGCCACAGTCGCTGCTTGTTGTTGCCCCAAGTAAGGACAAGACGGATGAGCGTGTCGGTGGTGATGGTGGCGGAAAACCCCAAGAAAATTGCCAAGAATTTTAAAATAATAGCTTGTTGAATCATAAAGAAAAACAACTGAGCAAGAACGTATCCGCCACGAACAAAAGTCCAGCAAATAGCAAACAAGAGCTTCAAGTGATATTTCATCATCAATCCACCACCAAGCAACCACATCATGATCAACTGAGTGATCATGATCGGTTTAATAGTTGTGAAAAAAAAATCTTCGAAACCCCAAAAAGGTAAAGTGCAACATAAATACTTGAATTCGTTGTAGAGATGCTAAACAATCCGATGATGATGAATACCGGCTAGAAAATATGCTACAATTCAAAATTGCACAGAATAACAATATATTACCGTGTTCAAAAAGAAGATCTCTTTTCAAATTAAATTACACAAATATATCGAATCTCAGAAATATTGATAGCACTAAATTGATAGCTCTGTTTCAGACAGCCGTGCCAAATTTCACATAATAAATGTCATTAATATTTGAATTACTCTAATATTTACATGACGCAGAAGCTAATTTCGGCGATTTTAACACTGTAAGATTTTGTTGAGCAACAAAAACGCATTACATTTTTTTTGCAAAATGAAATTTGGGCTACGAAAACGTTTACAATTTTACAGAAGGTCTTCGGTGAACAGACTTTGCCGGAAAGAAATATTTAAAAGTGACATAAACGGCCGAGAACGAGTTGAGAACGATAACGCGCAACGGACAATCATCAACTACTATTGATGGAAATCACGCCGCAAAAAAATCCCATATTTGGTAATCAAAAACCGTCGATTATCAGTTCGGGACATTGCTAATGATGTTGGCATTTCAAACTCCATTTTAAAATGGTCAAATCTCAATTAGTACCAAAAAACACGAATTCCGTCACAGTAAAACTGTTCACCTTTTCAGGCTATCCACAAATATAGCTATTCCTTGATGTCGTCATATGAGTGGAACTGCTGGTCAGCCAGACTGTGTGCCATCCAACAGAACGAGGGATAATCAGACGGCTCTATATCTGGAGAATATGGCGGATAGGGTAAGATTTCCCATTTCAGCGTTTCTAGGTAGGTTTTAACCAGCTTGGCTACGTGAGGCCGAGCGTTGTCATACTGAAGAATCACTTTTTTGTGTCTCTCCGCGTATTATGGGCATTTCCTGCGCAGAGCGGGCTCAATATCATTATTTGAAGTAGATACCGATCCCCAGTGGTGGTTTCGCTTGGTTTAATAGCTCTTAATAAATAACACCGACCTGGTCCCACCAAATAAAGAGCATAACCTTCGCAGCATGAATATTTGGCCGAGCCGACGTCGTAGAAGCACGACCGGACAGCCCCAATGACTTTCTTTTCTTTGGATTGCTGTAATGAATCCATGTTACATCACCCTTTAAAATATGATGAAGAAAACCATTCCTTTTTTGTCGCTGAAGTAGTTGTTCACAGGCGAAAAAACAACGCTCAATGACTCTTGGATTCAACTCACTAGGAACCCAAATTTCTTGCTTTTGAATCATATCCAACGCATGCAATCGCTTGGAAATGGCTTGGCAGGTAAGTCCTATTACTGAAGCAAGTTCTACCTGCGTTTGACAAGGATCCCCATCAAGCAATGTCATCAATTCAGTGTCTTTTTCGTCTTCCTTCACGCGAAATGACCGTCTTGAAAGCGAAGGAACCAATTTTGAGACGTTGCTTTACTTAGAGCAGCATCTCCGTAAATGTTTTGGAGCTCTCGGTGAGCTTCAGCCGCCGTTTTCTTCGATTGAAAGAAGAAAATCAATACTCCCCACATATGACGATTATTTGGCACAAAATTATACATATTCACACTATCAAAAGAATATGGCGTCGAAAGAAAATCACTATTGTGTCGAAGCGGTATGTTTACCATATTCCTAGGCTTGACTCATGACGTTTACGTTATGGCAGAATCGACTTGCACTTACAGCTGGCGCCATCTATTGGTAAACAGCGGGAGCTTAGTTGCGTACCTAATAATTTCGTGAAGACCTCCGCTAAGAAATTATAAAGGGGACCACTGATTTTTGCTTCTAGGAAAAAGTAGATTGATTTTTGCTAAATCGAGCAATTTGTACGTCTGGAACCCTTAAGAGCGTGGCAATGCAGCCCACTTTCATTCGCAAAACCAAGTTCGCTAAATACCCGATGCTTGCTAAACTACATTGAATTTAATAGATATGAATTAAGGAATATAAGGGATAAATTATATAATTCATATGGGGGAGAGCGTGATCATTTGATAGATTTTTTCAAGTTATACGAAGTCCCAAAATGCATAACAATTGCAATGCAAATTTAAGTAACTGCAGTCTATGAATTAGGAATCAAAGTGGAAAAATTAAATTTCGATGAATCGATCAATTTGTATGAGGGGTACTAGAAAAAAATGTAGCAATGTGGTCCCCTATTTTCATTCCCAGAACTGAATTCACTGAAAGCATAATTTGCACCAAATTGAATTGAATTCAGTATAGCTGTTAGACAGATATAAAGCAAAAAATAAGCGTATGAAATCGGATGAAATATGAGAGGTATATATACTATTGATCACTTATTTTCCAGGCTTACAACCCATTAAAGATTACCGAGGTACCACAAAATTTCGGAAAATCGGCTAATTTTCACGGAAGAACCATATGGGATGTGGCAATGTTGCGCCTTTTCATTGTGAGACCAAAATGCCAAATGCTCAGTGCGTACCGAATTTGTCTAAATTTAGTGCAACCATGTAAGGAATGGGAACCTAAGAATATTTAGACTAAATCGGTCATTTGTATGGGAGATACCAGAAAGGGTGTAGTTTTCCGGTCAGTTTTTTCAAATTCCGACAAGCGTAAGCCAATTTGTATATGTTTGGATGTGCAAATATATATTAAGAAGGGCTTGAGATTTGGTTATTGCTAAAAGTAGAGAATCCAAGCACATAAATTAGAGAAAATTATAACCATATACACTGTAATTTAGGTGCTTGGATTTATACACAATTCAATGGGCAAGAATGTGCACATATGGTCAAAGTAATAAGTACACCACCCTATATTTTTTTTAAAGGCTCGTAGACGAAAATCTATTTAAATTAAAAGAAAAAACAAATACTAATCTCTTTTGTTATAACATTAGAAATAAAAAAAATACTAAACTATAAAAAAAACAAATATGAAATTCAGAATTTTCAAAAAGTAAGAAATTAATCAAGAAACATTGGACAAAATAATAAGTACATTTAGCTAAAATAAGCAAAAAAGTGAAAAAAATCAAGTTTTCTCTGCTAAGTTGGCTGAGTTTCGTTAAACATCGATATATCCACCTTCATGTTCAATTATTTTGTTGACTCTTTTTGGCATGCTGGCAATAAGTTTCCTGCAGGTTTCTACTGATACAAAATTTCATAACTGATCCTTATTTTTAAGAACCTTCTTTCCAATCCTTTGTTTCAACTCTCCCCAAAGATTTTCGATTGGATTTAAGTCAGGAGATTGACTTGGCCAGTCAAGAAGGGCAACATTATTATCTTAGAACCAATCCTTTACCAACTTAGAAATGTGCTTCGGATCGTTATCCTGGTGGAATGTCCATCTTAGAGGCATATTTTCCACAGCATAGTTCAACATCGTATTTTCCAAGATATCTTTGTAATGGAATCTGGTCATAGTGTCGGTAATTCGATGTATTGGACCGACACCAATCACGAGAAACAACCCCAGACCACAACATTGCTGCCTCCGTGCTTGGCCGTCTTCTTTGTAAAGCGAATATGGAATTCCTTACCCTTAGGACGTCAAACATTCCGGGCACAATCGTTTCCAAATATATTAATTTTTGTTTTATCGCTCCACAAAATGTTTCGCCATTTTTTTCACCGTCTCCTCCGGACCAATTGGAATGACTTCTTGCAAACGCCAATCTAGCCTTTAAATTTTTTTGTCTAAGCAAAGGAACTCTTTTAGCAATCCGTCCTGGTTTAATGTGCTTCTTGTAGTCTACGACGAACTGTTCGGGATCAAATTACATTTCCAACTTCTGCTGAAATCGCTCTTGAAGACACAAACGGGTCCTTCTTCGCAAGCGTTACAATACGTATATCTGTTGTTTTTGAAGTTTTTTTTGGGTCTTCCGGGGGATTCGACTGGCTTTTTAGGCTTTAAAGCATTTTGTACAAAAAAAAAAAAAATAGCGACCGATTCATAGTCTCTCCTATAGAACAAAGACTTTGGCCACTTTCTCTTGGTCTTGAAACAATTTTTCTCTCCTCCGGAGAACAGTGACTTTTTCGACCCATGGCTGATTCTTTTTTAACAAAATATTTTGTTATGAATAAAGATAAACAACAGTAAAATAACTGGCCTTTTCAAAAAGTGTACAGTAGACTGCGAAAATATTAAAGAATTGTGCAATGTATTTATTATTTTCACCAAGTACTGAAATCACACTTGAACAAAACTAACTTACAATGAAAACAACGGGGAAGCCCCAGTTTTGTTTTTACTTTTAAAGTCATAGCCATATTAAAGTTATTTAAATAAAAAAGAATTGCCAATTTTATTTTCCGTCAAAGTAACTAAAATTAAACATAAAGCAAAAATAAGCAGGTGAACTTATTTTTTCGACCATATCTGTAAGTTACTATAGTCAACGAATACAAAGTTACAGAAGAAAACCTGAATTTCAAAATTTGGTCAATTTGTATGGGAGAGCCAGATGAGGCCTTTGATGACCGCCCATGATCTGGCAAAGTTTTGATAATTTTATGTCAATTTTTGATAAATTTATTTTTACATATTTGCGATTACTGTCATGTCCACCAGCCAACCAGCCAGCCAGACATCGCTCAATCGTCTTAAAAATCATGAAACACATTTGATCAAAATATACTTGAAACTTTATGATGGATGATTCCTTCTCAGTGCAAAGACTTTGACCGTAGCAAAAGATATTTATACCTTCATTCCTTCTGATGAAGATACGAGTATATGTCAATATAATATTGTTTCTTAACTCAGTTTTAAGATCGTTTTTCTATTAGCAATTATTTATTATTGCTAATAGAATATAATTCATAAATTTATGAAATTGATTATCATCAATGAAGATCGACAATAAATTCAAAAATGAAATATGAAAATTACAAATGTGTTTTACAAACTTTATTTCAAATGTGTTTTGGAAACAAAAATTTCAATTTATCCAAATAATTAAATTTAATTTTAGGAAACCTCCACTTAAAAATTTCAATTTATCCAAATAATTAAATTTAATTTTAGGAAACCTCCACTTACTTAACAGCGTCAATATTGAAAATCGGCTCATATAAAAAAATCATTTCACGTCTTCATACAAGAAAGGAAACATCTTCAAAATTTAGAAAATAAAACTGTTTTAAGTATTCATTCCATTGTGCAATTAAATTGTATTTCAATCAATCAAATCAATCAAATTTAAATTTAGTAAAAATTCATATTCAAATTTTTCAAGAACCTGCGGTATTTCAGGAAATTCATAAATTTTTCTTCAGTTTAAATAATTGTTAAAGGAGTGTTTTCAAATTTTGGAAATATCCGAGATTTCGAGAAATTCATGCATTTTTCTTGAGGTTATTTCATTTTCAAAGAAATGAATTCAAAGTTTGAATATTTTCGGGATTTCGAGCAATATCGTAAATTTTTCTTTAGTTTATTCAAAATCAAAGAAGTAAAGACACAGGATTTCAAGAAGTTGTAGTTGAATTCCACTCTCATTCCTTATGTCGCTTCCAATCTACCGAACATCGAGTAATGATCACATACCAAGAATAGCGTATCGCATCAGCTCAACGCGCTTAAATCACAATTGGTTTCCTATTTCCACATCGATTTGAACTCTTCGTGTCCTTTGTAATCAAATGTCGACAAATCTCTGTGTTATTTCTTCTTATTTTTATTTTGTTTTGTGAGTTATATGCAACAATTGATGATGCTGCAAGGTGTTAGCGAGTAAATGACTGCAAAATGACTATTTTAAGTAGAGATGGATATGTCTGAGACAGCAACAATAAAAGAGTTGAGGCATTAAAATGAATGAATGATTGCCGACCAGGGTATAAGTTGCTGCAACAGGTTACTTTACACCTTATAGTACTAAATAACCGGCTAGCCAGTCAAACAGCCAACCAGCCAACCAACCAGCCAACCAACCAACCAGCCATCACTTGCCATGACAGCAGTGCACAAACAGCCAAATCGGGAGAGAAATAACCAAACCAACAATTTGCCAATTTGCCAAAATCATGGGAAACTCTTTTAAAGCTATTCCAAGCCACCACCAACAATTACGACAGACTTGGGCTTCGCATCCGAGGAAATACCTTCTGCGACCAGACCAGATTGTACGAGTTCGAGTATCTTCTGTTGGTTACACTCCATTTTGTTTCATTTGATTCTTGGACTTCAGTTTGATTTCTCTTTGTCTATTTTGACGGGGAAGCTGTTGCTGATACTGCAGCAGAAGTTAGATGTGCTGTGCGGTGGTGTTGAACTTGAGGCTAAAGTTGAACACAAAACCGAATTTTCACATTTTGTCGAATAATTGCTAACAAAACTATGATCTAAAGTTGGCTGGCAGTAGTGTTAGTAGTGGTAGTAGTAGTAGTAATAGTAATAGTAATATTGGTAGTATAGTAGTTGCAGTAGGTACCCCACTCCCTGAGCAGGTCGCCATCAGTCAGCCGCACCAGTCAGTGCAAAGTAATTCGTTTGACGTGCAAAAGCCTCAACATTCGATTGTTCTTCAATTCAACGCTGCTTCGCTCAGCTCACTTCAGTCACGCTGACGACTGACAGACGTTGCTGTTTTGTTGCATTTTGGGAGATTTCCGATTTATTTCGCCGATGAAGGTTATGTTCTATACACTGATCTTGGTGTTTAGTGGATGCTTAGAATTTGCAACATGTTCTTTAGAAGTTGTTGCACATACTTGCCGTTGCTTGCTGTTGCTTCAGTTGTAAATCGTTGCCAACAGCTAAATTACAGCATTTTATTTAAATTTTTCTTCGTGTTTCGGGTCTTGCAAATAGTTTGAAATCCCCCCCTCCCAAAAGAACAGAAAAAGAACTCCACAGAATTTGTAAAATTGTTAAAAATGTTTTTTTTTTTTTTTTGTATTCTTGGTCGTTAAAGATCTTTTTGGAAGTTTGTTAAAGAACAAAATTTTTTATACAGATATATATGTTTGTTATAGTTGCTGGTGGAGCTATAAGCAATGACGAATGTAAAGGGTTGCCATATTATTATTCAACAAATGGTAGACATTCCAAAAAAGTGGATGGGCAAAACAAAACACGGACATGTTGGACACGAGTCATAAGTACGACTGGACTGAAGTTGTAAAAATATGTATACATTTCTCTAGAGATGATTTCAGTCCCCCCAATCACTGCAATTAATTTTTTTTTTTCTTACTGGGAAAATTTTGCCACTTGACCATGATTTACTGTATCGTGAAAAAAATTTGAAAAAATGATGAAAATGTCCTCATCTCATATATTAAGCATCTTTACAAACTGCTCATATTTTTTGTACTTTTCTGCAATATTAAATCAATATTTAATATTGATAAGACTTCAAATGTAAAAATGTATTATAATTAGCATTAAGAAAAGGTCGACTGATAATGAGAATTTTCATTTGAAATTGTTGGATGATGAGAAACGTGTAATTAAAATTGGAATTTATAAGGTTTTGGGAAAATATTAATTGGTATTCAGATTCTGTCATTTATTATCGAGCAAGAAAACAAATAATTTTGAGATTTTTAATTTTCGAAACGATGTAATTTATTGAGAATTTCCTTTTAGCATTAAACAGTTTGAAGATAAGCGAAAAATTATTTAATTATTAAATTGATCATTTCCTGATATCCACATTTTCGATTGAAGATTCCCTGACATTTAATGTGACCGTTCATTTCCATTAGATTTTTATTAACTCAAATTCCATTGTTTCAGTTTCAATTGTTTGCCTAAAAGA
>JAHXMU010000127.1:0-45566 GCA_019455685.1 Philornis downsi
TACAACAACGGCAACAACGCAAACGCGATAATGATAACATTTGTTTGGGACCCCCAAAACTAGGGACCGTGTTGGCGGCAAAATACTGGTAGCACGGTGGGTGGTGGTTTGAATTTGTTGTACGTATTATTCGAACTAGTTGAGTTTCACCACAGACCCAGAAGAATCAAACGCAGCAACACAACGCTCAGGTTGAGGCACTAACAAACACACATGGATGGAAAATAAGTCAAAAGGAATAAATTCGTGTTTCCCAACCTTTTTTGTTTTTGGTGCTCGAAACTCCACGATTAAATAACTTATTGCTAACCCAAGGACCACACATACTGGTGCCAAGTCGAGAAACCAAATGCTATCAGGAATATAACAACATGTGTAGCTGATCAAGACACTTACAGCTGGTTTTCAACGTTTTTTCCTTTATTTATTTATTAGTATAGGGTAATTTTTTAAGACTTTAAGTTTTTCAGGTTGGCAGCACTGGTTGGTAATGGCGTCCAAACGTCATCTGTCAAAGTGAAAGGTTAACAGTATACACTGCCATTTCATCATGGAAAGACTAACAAACGAGCAACGACTGTAAATCGTTGAAATTTATTATCAAAATTCGTGCTCTGTGACAGATGTGCATCGTTTGATACGACCATTTTATGGTCGTCATAATCGACCTGCTGAATCAACAACACATAAAAAAGCAAAATTATCGCATCTGGAGTGATGAACAGCCACATGCCATACATGAATTATCTATGCATCCCGAAAAAACGACAGTCTAGTGTGGTTTATGGACTGGTGGCATCACCGGTCCATTTTTCTTCAAAGACAACCATGAAAGAAACGTTACCGTCAACGGCGAACGATATCGAGCCATGATACTCGATTTTTTTTTGCCCCAATTGGCTTAGTTGAACTTGGTTGACATGTGGTTTCATCAGGATGATGCAACATGCCACACTGCTCGTGAAATAATGGATATGTTGAAGGATGAATTTGGTGAGCAGCTTATCTCTCGATTTGACCCTGTGAATTGGTCCCCAAGATCTTGCGATTTAACGCCTCTTGATTATTTCTTGTGGAGTTATGTCAAGTCGGTAGTCTATGTGTACGATCTGAACACTATTGAAGCCTTACAGGATAACAAAACACGCGTTATTGTTGGAATACAGCTCGAAATGCTCGAAAAAGTCACGAAAAATTGGACCTTCCGAATGGACATTTTGAGATGGAGCCGCGGACAACATTTACATGAAATTATCTGTAAAAATTAAATGGCAAAGACCAATTTATCAGTTCCAGTAAAAAATTTTAATATATGATGCAAATTTGAGTGTTTTATTCGATTTTCAAAAAAAAAAAAAACTACGATTAAAAAATCACCCTTTGGTTTCAAAGCCGCCAGTCTGGCAAGGCTGTTAAATACCTGTCGTCTGAAGTGTTATCTATTCAGTGTTATCTATTCATTTACGAATATGGATCTCAACCATCCGAAAAATGCGTGAAAATAGTTAAAAATTACTACCAAAGTGGTGATTCCAAAGTGGGCTTTCAATCGAACAAAAGTTTTCTTCAGCAACGAAGCTCATTTCTTACTAGAAGATTATGTCAACAAGCAAAATTGTCGCATATAGGGCTCAGAGAACCTAGAAGTGATTGTGCAAAAGCCGTTGACTGTTTAGTGTACATTATGGTTTGGAGGTGTCATTGGGCCGTTTTTTTTTTTTCTTTTAACTACTTCGAAAGGATTAATTGCTGCAACCAATCCAGAGGCGCCAATTTAAATTATCTTGGATTTCGTACATAATATAAAGGTTCAAGCATTATAATGAAATAAAATTTTCAGCGAAATCATACCTTTATGTGTGTGTTTTTTTAACTTTACTTTTTAAATCGAGAAATGAATGGCCGTTACTTCATCAATGTGTCTAATAAATCTAATAAAACTATAACTGATCAAATACGCACACTGTGACATAAAGCCAAATAGATTATACATATCACGTTTTCGTCAATTATAAAGCTGCCCTCGACACTCCGATATAGGAAAAGTTGTACGAAGCAAAGTTAGGTATCGCTCTAGGATGGCACTGACCGCAAAAACCTCTTCAACATACTTTTCGAGACGAATGTGAAGAAATGCAGTAGAAGTGCAGAAATGCTGCCAAATCTAATAAAACCACATTTTGCTCGTGTGTGTTGATGACGTTGACTCGACAACATTGGTCCAAAAGTTCAAGATTTTACTGCTGTCTTTTGAAGTTGGTCTGACGGCAAAAGTATTCAAAACCAAGTCATTTAGGGACTAAGCGTGAACGTTGACAACTACCATTTTACAGTAGCAAATGAATTCTCTGCCTCTGCACCGCCATCAATAAAACTAATAGTGCTATTCTGAAAATTAGAAGAAGACTATTGCTTGCAAATTAATGCTACTGTCAACTGTCAATGGGGACCGTCATTTAAAGATGTTGAAGGAGTTTCTTTACCCAGCACTGCACCAAAAGCGTATCCGCTTCAACAGCATATGGTTCCAGCAAGATGGAGCTACTACACACTTGGCCAGACCGCCTATGGCGGAGCTCCAACGAAAATTCCCTAACAAATTAATATCCAGAAACTCCACTTTCCACTGGTCCCCAAGGTCACCTGACCTGACTGCACCAGACTTTTTATATGTGATTATGTCAAGAGGTGTACAAAATGAAACCAAGAAATTTGACTGCAATGAATAAAGCAGTCCATTAAAACAATAATTGAGGCAATCTCGCAATGAATAGTTTTCTGCCGCATATGCGTGAATGAGCATGGAAGTCATTAACGGTCTATCATTTTCAAAATTAATTAGTTATACAAAATTAAATTGAATTTTCTATGCAATAAAAAATAAATAAATGAGGTACATTGATTAAAAAAAGTTATTTGCATTTCTTATTGTATTGCAATTAATGCGCTAGCCTGTATATTATGAGCTTGTCAGACATTGGTCCTAGCTTTATAGCGCAGAATACTGAGTTATGATTCAGTCTGATGAATCAATTTCGAGAGTCTTCGAGAGAAAAGTAACAGCATCATATGAATCATAGGCTGTCTATCGATATCGCCGTTGCCTAGCGCATCAAAATTCAGCGATTGTATTCGCTACGTCATGTGATGCGGATGGACATAAACGCTCTATCGCGAAAATTACTGAATTCAATGGGCCACAGAAAAAGGCGACCAAAACTCCGTTGGAAGGGCCAAATTTTTAAGCTTAATAGTGCTTGATGTGAAAAAGTGTACTGCGGGAATATTAGACGATTAATTTCAGAAATAAAAATAAAATTATTATGTAACAGCTAATTTTGATACATTAGTGCTAGTTTTTTACCGTTAGTATAATTAGGCAATAGTTAAGCGGTTTTCGACTCAGCTACGCTTCGTTTAGCACTCTTTCTCTCTCTTTCTCTCTTTCATTCTCCACTGACGTCGTGTTGTCAACAAGAATGATTTTTTTTTATGTGATCATATTGTTTTTGTACTTTACATGTGAAGTAAATGCGAGCAAAAAGGACGAGATGAGGAGCGAAGCGAAATAAGAATGAAATAATGGAAAAACTGCTAAGGAAGCAGTTAATTTTTAAAGAATTCAATAAAAAAAGTGAAAAATTAATTATTTCGCATTAATTTTCCACTTATTTCCAAAAACAATTTGCTACAAACGGCAAACTATACAAAACAACTTCCACTATGTGCTGCAGTCTTGCATAAAATACCAAAATCACCAAAATAAATAATCACGAAAATGCAAAAATGTATATAATTCGAAAAAGATAGCAGTGTCCAATTGCTAAAGAAGCATAATAACTGGCTTTATAAGAAAAAAAAAACAACTTAACTAAAAATGAGAGATATTAAGCGTTTCCCCAAAAATCGCTATTATGGCAATCTGTTGTAAGTTTCAAAATACATGGAATTTTGAAATCACGCCTAGACAACCAAATGTGTCTTAAGAACATAAATAGTATTGATAATTTTTCTTACATACTTTTTGTAAAATCGCTGTTTTACATAATTTTTGTAAAATCGCTGTTTTAAAAAACTTTTATAACTTTTGAACTATATCGAATTTTGGAATTGAATCTAGATGTAAATGTGTATCCAGATAAGTAACCTCACTTAAATCAATTTCCTTGTTACCACATATATATACCTAGTTAAAAAATTAATCTGGCATATAACAAATTCAAAAAGAATGACTAAAATTAAAATTTACAATTCCCGGCTACAATCTGTGGAAAAAAATTAGGCTGTGCCAAGTTTTACGAAGTTCCATAAAGATTTACGGTAGTTATCATGTCTACCAAACAGACTGGCATCTCTCAATCGATTTACAAAGTTAGGAAACGCATTTGATCAAAAGATACTTGACACTTTAAACGTTTCCTTTTGTGTGCTACATTTTTTCATTACAAAATTATAGTACAGGGTTATCCATTTAGTTTCAAATCAAATCCGCCGGTCTGGCAAGGCTGTCAGCTGTTAAATATCTGTCATGTGAAGTGTTAATTATTTAGTAAAAGATTTTCCATTTACGAATGTGGATCGTTTAACAAGCGAAAAACGCGTAAAAATAGTTAAGACTTACTACAAAAATTGTGATTCAAACGTGATTCAATAGGACCGATTTCATTCCTCCGGGTGAAGGTATAAAAAATGATGAAATCGTGTGGAAGAATAACTGAAATAAAAAGAAAGTGACAAGAAATTCTCAAATGACCAAAATAATGATATTCCTGATACAATGTCTCGAAAAAGACTGCCATAATCACTTCAAGTTTTAAGGGCTATCATGTTGAAAATGTTTCTACAGCGAATCTTATACCCAACGTTGGGAAACTCATTTATAACTGATAGTAAGTAAGTCGATGGAGAAAGGACAGTGAAGAAGAAACGGCGACGACGACAAGAACAACACTAACAAGCAGCGCTCGTACAATACACAACAAGGTCACTGGAAAAATCGTTAAAGCAGAGACGAAGAAAATTCCTAAAGTATACACACAAAGTAGAAAAATTGAAGACAGCGTTTTCAAGCTTTTTCTATGCCCGTTTTCTATGCTCGTGTGTCACTTTTCCATCAAAAATTTACTAATTATTTTGCTTTTGTTATTTGGTAATTTTCATTAAAAACTACTAGAAGTAAGAATTAAAATAAAATATATATAACCTACAATTTAGGAGGACCCACTTACCTATTTTTTGCTTACTTGGCCATTGATGGACAAGAAGAGTTCATCATCGTCAGCACCATCATCAATTCCTTTGTTTTACATTTTTTTCAATTATGTTGTGTCCCCGTCTTCGCGCTATTCTATTTCGTTTTCTCTTTATTACAAAAAATTTCTGTATTTGTTTAGTTGTTTCTTTTTAGGGAATTTCACGTTTGTGTTGGTAAAAAAAAAAATACTTTCTTTTTTTCTTTAATTTGGTGAAATTGTTTCACTTTTTTTTGAAAATTCACTTTTCACTTTATGGACTTTGACACTCTTAGAGTCGTTGCAAAAGTAATCGAAGCACCCTGATTTGTGTGGCCTTTTGTCCCTTTAAGACCTGTCAGGTAATAATAATCTAGTACAAAAATCACACTCAGATTTGGGGCCTCCACTGTCTTTTTTTTCTTGTATATTTAGTGTGTATCCACCACCATCACCACTACCACCGTATGCTAGTTGGTGTTCCGTTCTAAACGTCTTATCGCCTCAAAGTCTAAAATGTAACTGTAAAAGTTGTTTGATGGCTCCCTTAGAGCTGCTTTTCCCGATTACACAAAGTTTGCAAGTTTGGTGGAAAAGCTTCTTCCAGATAGCTTTTTCAGAGTAAATTCCTGGAACTGGAAAAAACACAACACTTGTTGGATTTGTGAGCATGCAAAGCGCATGTTTTGTTTTGGTTTCCTTCGCTTTCCAACCGGTTTGTTTACAAACATTGCCCCCCGGGTATGGACACAACATGTGCACTTCAAGGAAGAGCGCAGGTCTTAGAAAGTAATTCATGTTTTCCCGTAGAGCTTTAAGAGAAAGTCAAGTCAATTAAGGCTTTTAAGGATATGTTTTTATTCTGTAGAGGGCGCAAGAAGTGTAATTTTTGTTGTTGATTATCTGGTACCACCTGTTAGTGGGGGATTACAGCCACTAAAGCTTTAGATTTGCAATAACTTTTCTATGAGGCAAAATAAGCGTTATAAAGGTTAATCATCTATGAAATAACTGTGAAAAATTTCTACACATCTAGCATGTGGCGGCCAATTCGTATACTAATTTTGATTGTTCCGCTTGTAAGAAGCAGAAGCGCTTATAAATTATGTCCATCTTTAATCATCGCCCAGAGAATTAAAGAGAACTCGGAAAATCTATATTAATTCAAAAATCAAATTTAAATTTTGCGATTAGAGTTCGATATCAACTTTGCGTAGCGCTTCAAAATGTAGTTGCTAGAAGAAAAATAAATTCAAAGAATTTGAGATTCTGAAATTCTTCTGAAATATATGGACATTTTTTCTCAGAAGCTATAGATTGAGGCAATAATATCGTCATCTAATCAAATTTCATTAGACAACGAAGTCTGGTCACTTTATTTCATAGCCAAGGTGGTAAATTGAACTGTTTTCTCTCAATATTAGCAAATTGCCTCAGTACTTGAAAAATGGTACAACTTTACGGGAACGGTCCCAAAACTAGCCGACCTGATGTCCGTTCCTTCGTTTACAACCGTAAAATATTGGGTAGTGGAGTTTAAACGAGGTCGTACAGCTGCCAAAATGAACACCGTAGTGGACGACCAATTGAGGTGTCCACGCCAAACAAGGTTAAGAAAATCGACAAAATGGTATTGGGTGATCATTGGCAGAAAGTGCGCGAGCTCGGTGAAATGATTTCAAAAAGTCGTATATTAACTGTTGATATGAAGATGAGAAAACTGTGTGCAAGATGGGTGCCGCGTTTGCTTTCAATAGAGCAAAAACACCGTCATGAATTCAGTAGGGCGTTTGGCAATGTTTCACAGCAATAAAGCTGAATTTTTGCACTTCACAACTGATGCAAAGGAGCAGTCAAAGCAGTGGACTAGAAATGGGAGAAGCATGCCCAAAGAAGGCGAAGACGGTTTTATCTGCGGTCAAGGCCATGGCGCCTGTTTTTTGGTATGCGCATGGAATTATTTTTATTGATTATCTTCAGAAAGGAAAAACCATCAACTGCGAATATTATCCTAAATTATTGCAAAGTTTAAATGATGAAATTGTGGAAAAAGGCTGCATTTGGCGGAAAAGAAAGCGTTATTTCATCAAAACAATGATCCAGGTCACACATCCACTATTACGATGGCTAGAATTAATTAATTAAAGTTCGAATTGCATCATCGCGCACTTTATTCGCCAGATTTAGCTTCCGCAGTTTATTTTTCTATTTCCAACTTGAAAGAATGGCTCGGCGATAAAAGATTTGCCAATAATGAAAATCTTGAGTCCGTGGTTGATGGCTATTTTCAAAAGTTGGACAGTTCTTACTATAAACAGGATATGGAAGCTATTAAATATCGCTGGAAAAAGTGTATCGAGCGAGGAAACGTTTCCAAATTTTTTGTGTCTTCTTTGTTAGGTCGGCTACTTTTGGGACTGTCCTCGTATTTATATTCCCCAATTTAATACATTAATAGCTACGTTAACTCAATAACTAAGATCAGTAAATAACGTTGGTTTCCATCTCTGCTAGTTGGGTTTGATGCACTTGACATGACGGCCTTAATCCTTCTAACACACTACTTTGGCAATTGCCACAAAAACCGCAATTGAGTATAAAAACAACACGCTCAAAAAAAAAGCCTTGGTATGGTGAAAATTATCCTATTTCTTCTAAGAAAAAGAACGCTGCATACATGTCAACGCTGCAGCTAATGGCAACGCCTAATGTGAAGGATTGGTACAAAAAGAAGAGAAGAGAGGCATACCGACTTTTTAGGTGAAAAAAGTGGTTGTGGCAAGAGCTTTGGGAGTGAGGACATAAAAAGTTGATATAAATGGAAAGCGATGAAGTCCGAAAATTCTATCAAAAGATCGCCAAATTTGTACCACTTCTAAATTTCAAAAATTGATTATTAATTATGCCTTTTTGCAACTTTTCTGTTCAACGTTCACAGATTGTATTCGAATTGATTTAAATAACACGTATTCTGCATAAATTTTTGAGGTATATTAACAGCTTAATGTGATAGATTTTATTTGATCAAAACAATAATCAAGAAAATAAATGCAATTTTAATGTTAATGCAACTACATATTTGGTCCTTAAAATGTATGAAAATATTCATTTAATTAACGACGTTCAACTGCAACCGGCCTAAACATAAAGTTATCGATTATAAATGCACATTAAACAGTTACAGAGAAAGCGTTCCCGAATTTAGTGTATAGGTAAATAAAAATTTACCATCAGATAACAAATTTTCAATGGATTCCACAAAATAAATGCAATATTACAGCCTTCCAAAAGAGACACCGGAAACTAATTAGTTCAGCAAAAACAAAGCAGGGTTTTCCAAATATTTCTTCCAGACATTAGAGAAACTGGCCATGGTTACGCCATCAATAACACGATGATCGGCTGACCAGCTAACACTCATAATGTAGGCCTTGACTATTTCGTCCTTGTCATTGAAACGGGGAACAATCTGTAAAGAAGGGAAATCGGTGAAATTTGTCGAAGAAATTGCTAAATTTTTGCTCTCTCTCCACCACAAACCTTAGTACGACCCATGGCTCCTATCGATACTTGTGGCGCCATTATGCAGGGATGGGTATAAGTGCCACCTATCACGCCGATATTGGATAGGGAAAAGGTGCCATCGGCAAAGTCTTGCGGTGTCAAAGTGCCTTTGCGTCCTCTTTCGATAAGAGCATTCAAATCTTGAGCTATTTGAATAATATTTTTATTTTGAACATTCTTAACATTTGGCACTATCAGGCCCTGGGGGGTATCGATGGCCACACTGATATTGTGGGCTCCTTTATAAATGATTGTTTCCTTTTCCAAATCCAAGGAACTATTCAGAATGGGATATTTGGTTAAGGCAATAGAGGCGGCCTTAACACAGAAGGGCATGAAAGTCAATTTGCCGATGCCATTCTCAAGAGCCACGTCTTTCAATTGCTCACGGAACTCCACCAAGCGGGTCATGTCGACTTCATCGCTATAAACAAAGTGGGGAATTTTCTGCAAGAATTGAATTTTGGTTACAAAAATTAATTAAGAAAAACCATTACATGAACTTACCAAAGATTCAGTCATAGATTTCAACATCGCCTTACGCACACCCTTCAAAGTTTCTACGCGATCAGCTGGAACTGGAGCTGAGGCTTTACCGCTAGCAATAACTCCACTCTTGGCAGCAATTGTGGGATGTGGCACTTGAGTTCCCGCCGGCACCATACCCAAATATTCCATAACATCACCCTTGAGCACACGACCATTCTTACCCGTCGGTTGAACCTTTGACAAATCCACCTTATGCTCTTTGGCAATACGCCTTACAGCCGGTGTAGCCAGAGTAATATGACGATTCACGTCCTCGTCACTAGCAGGTGCCGGTCTTTCATTCTCTTTTTTATCGGCAGTCTTTGGTTTTTCGTCATCTTCGTCATCAGAACTTTCCGAAGAACTATCTTCACCATCTTCTACCTCAAAATCCAACAAAGCTTTACCCACCAAAGCTATATCGTCGATTTTATGATGCAACTTCACGATTTTGCCATCATAACGACTGGTAATGGTGACGGAAGCTTTGTCTGATTGCACCTCGCAAAGATTATCGAATTGCTCGACGGTGTCTCCTACTTTGACGAACCTTTAAAGAAAATATTTATTATTTGCAATGGCTTGCGCATATCCATTGTCAACTAACCATTCCTTGATGGTAACCTCACGTATTCCTTCACCGATGTCACTGAGATTGAAAGAGATTATTTTGTCTAAACATGGGGTTACGTGTAAATTACGAAAGTGTCCAGTAAGGCCGACAGTCTAAAGGGAAATTTAAAACAAAATGTAGATTTAATTATTATTAGAATTGCAATAATAATCAGTTAATTACTAAGGATTTCAGAAATAACCACTAATGTGGTCAGCCGCAAAGGTATTCTACCTCTATAGTGGTTTTGCGAACCACAAAGTCGATTTTAACTACATAAATTTAAATTTTAATTACATAAATTTCTAAGATAACAATAATATTTCCAAATATTTTCTTTTTACATATTACTCGTATATGGTTTAAATGGATGGATCCATTCATCCGTTTCCATATCACCAGTTTAAATTCATCATGAGAGCAGTTTTACTACAATCCAGACTTTAAATTCATATGAGCTAACCGAAAAGAAGTCATAGGTTTAGGAAAAAAATGTCCCATTTATCCCAGTTGGAACAGTGAATAGTTGTATACAATTTCACTACATGAAACAATAACTTTAACTACCTGAAGTAATAGCTATACATAATGTTAACCATTACAGAAATTCCGGTCAGGTGGACATATATAGGGTGATTTTTTAATTTGGACGCCATTATCAACCAGTTCTGCCAGGTTGGTAATGGCGTCCAAACGTCATCTGTCAAAGTGAAAAGTGTACAGTATACTCTGCCATTTCATCATGGAAAGACTAACAAACGAGCAACGATTGCAAATCGTTGAAATTTATTATCAAAATTCGTGCTCTGTGACAGATGTGCATCGTTTGATACGACCATTTTATGGTCGTCAGAATCGACCTGCTAAATCAACAATTCGTGCTGTTATCTCCAAATTTCGCACCAAATTTACTTTGTTGGACATAAAACTATCGACTCGAATGCGCAGAGTACTACGTACCGGAGAAAATATTGCAGCCGTAGCGACCAGTGTTAATGACGATCGTGAAATGTCAATTCGTCGCCGTTCTCAGCGATTGGGCATGTGTTACTCAGCCACAAGGACCATTTTACACGTCTATTTGGGTTTTAAAGCCTATAAAATTCAACTCGCGCAAGAATTGAAGCCGAATGACCTACCACAGCGTCTAATTTTTGGCGAATTGAATGGGCCTTACAAAAGCCCAATGAAAATTCGCTGTTTTATCGAAAAATTGTGTTCAGCGATGAGGCTCATTTCTTGCTGAACGGATACGTACACAAGCAAAACTGTCGCATCTGGAGTGATGAACAGTCACATGCCATACATGAATTAACGATGAATTAACGACAGTCTGGTGTGGTTTATGGGCTGGTGGCATCGTCGGTCCATTTTTCTTTAAAAACGACAGTGGGAGAGACGTTACTGTCAACGGCGAAACATATCGAGCCATGATACGCGATTTTCTTTTTTGTCCCATTTGGCTGAGTTGAACTTGGTTGACATGTGGTTTCATCAGGACAATGCAACATGCCACACTGCTCCTGAAACAATGGATATGTTGAGAGATGAATTTGGTAAGCAGCTTATCTCTCGATTTGGCCCTGTGAGTTGGCCCCCAAAATCTTGCGATTTAACGCCTCTTGATTATTTCTTGTGGGGTTATGTCAAGTCGTTAGTCCATGGACGAGCCGAACACTATTGAAGCCTTACATGATAACAAAACACGCGTTATTCGTGGAATACAGGCCGAAATGCTCGAAAAAGTGACGAAAAATTGGACCTTCCCAATGGACATTTTGAGACGGTGCCGCGGACAACATTTACATGAAATTATCTTTAAAAATCAAATGGCAAAGACCATTTTTTTATCGATTCCAATAAAAAATTTTAATACATGATGCAAATTTCAGTGTTTTATTCGATTTAAAAAAAATTACGATTAAAAAAACACCCTTTAACTTCAGCAAACGTCCTTTTACGTTGCTATATTCTCGCTATATTCTTGGCAAAAAAAGGATCCTAATTAAATAAAATAACAACAAAAGAGGTAAATTTATAACTTATAGCCTGGTACTAGGCTGACTCTTTACGGTGAAATTCCATATAAAAAAGTGAGCTTGAAATTTGAACCTTAACTTTTCCACCAAACAGTGTGTTTTTCCCCCAAAAATATATCCTTAAGTGGCAACGCCAAACTCTTTTTTGTTGGTTTCCAACACTGAAATCAGGACAGCTTACATTTTAATATTATATAGTGTCCAATAATACATTTTGTAAATCCGTGAAATTTTACAATTTTGCGAGTATATATATAGGGTTATCCAGTTTTCGGTTTCAAAAGTAAAGTCAAATGAAACACACATAAAGCTACGACTTCGATGAAACTTTTATATCATTATAAGTTAAGACTGCGCGATTAAGTGACGTTTAAATGACTCTTCTGAATTGGGTGGAGCACTGGATCTTTTTGAGGTTACTCCAGCGTCATTTTCGAAAAAATACGGAACAATGACACCTCCAGACCATAATACGCACCAAACAGTCGCTTTTTTCCAGATGCAATAGCTATTTCACAATCACTTCTGGGTTCTCCGAGCCCAATATGTGACAATTTTGCTTGTTGACGTAACCAGCGAGTGAGAAATGAGCTTCATCGCTGAGGAAAATTTTGTTCGATTGAAAACCCACGTTTTAAACACCAATTTTTTAGTTCGTTTTAACTATTTTTACGCGTTCTTCGGTTGTTAAACGATCTATATTCGTAAATGACAAATCTATCACTAAATAAATAACACTTCAGATGACAGGTATTTAACAGCTGACAGCTGAAAGCACTAAATTTTGAAGTAAAAATGTAAATTATTTTGATTTCAGTGCTGGAAAGCAATTCAAAGAAAGCTTGCAATTTTTTCGCAAGGAAAAAGTGTCTCATGTAAATTACACAGTACTTAGCTTTGACGAAGTCTTCCGCACACAAATTATAGAAGGATCATTCTGTTTCTAAAATCGGCCAATTTGTATGAAATTCTCATTCGCAAAACTAAGTGTACTAAGCGCCTGATAGGTGCTAACTTATGCTGAGTTTGGTGTAATTAAAGGCAGATGTGAATATGGTAACGTGTGCGCTAACCTAGGTAATTTTTCATTGGGGGTCTCAGGGGGGCGCGGTTATTCGATCTATATCACCAAATGTTAATAAGCATCGTAGCGCAATACAATTTACAAAAATGTAAGTGACTACAGTCTATTGTATAAATTAGGGATCACAGGGAAAAATCAAGAAAATTTCTAGATACTAGAAGGGGTACGACAATGTAGTACCTTACCATTATCAGAACTAAATTATTGATTAAACACACGCCATGCTAAATAGCACTAAATTCAATATAAATATGGAGTTACGAATATGTTAAATAAATCGAACATTCGTATGAGTGGTACCAGAAGGGGTGTGATTACAAGATCGCTTTTTCTAATGTTTTATCAAGCATCAGATATCAAGGCAATAGAGAAAAATCTACATTACTGTAGCCAATTTATTAACTATAAAGGAGAGATTTAATTTAGGAAAACCGCAAAATTGATTACAACAGAAACTGTATGGCAAGGCCACCCGATTTCATTCTAGAAAGACATTTTGGCAAACACTTAATGAGTTCCAAATATGAGTGAATTTAATACAATGAAATAAAGGATTTCAAGAAAATAATATATAGTCTAAATCGTTAATTTGTATGGGAGATACCATGCAAATGACTGATTAATTAACGAACAAGGCAATGAGATCTATGCTTGACCAGCCCAAGATGTTTGCGAAACCTTTACTGAATTCGCTGTAACTGCTTGAAGGATGTGAAGGTAAGAATGTATGGCTTAAATCAGTTTTTTATATGGCAGCTACTAGAAGGGTCCATCGATATTCCTAAATATTACTGAACATTGCAAAACAATGTAAATAAGCAAAATATTAGAATATTGCATTCAAAAAAAAAGGAAAAGGCAAAAATATAATTTTGTATATTAGGACGCGCTAAGTTTTAGGAAGTTTCATAAATATTTACGAGAATTATAGTGTCCACCATTCAGCCAGCCAGACTAGTAGGAGGACACATATCGCTTAATCGACTTAAAATGTCGTAAAACACATTTGGTCAAAAGATACTTGGTAATTTAAATGCTTCTTTCTAGGTGTTACAGACGCATTCGATTGAAGTTATAACTGAACTGACTCCATGTAACTGGCTCCAAATTATAATTGATGGCAATAGAACGGAGCCTGCCGTTGTTGGAAGTTGTGTATTAATTATCCTAAATAATAACCACGTTAAAATGTAAACTTTGAAATTACATTTATTGCTTTGCAATAAGAGGAGACAGGCACAAAATTTGTCAGATGCCATAAGTTCAGCAGGGCCGAAGCTTACATAACCGCCATCATGAATTATAGCCCACAGTGTCATGGACGATCATCAGAAACTTATGTGCAACAAAAGCGCTTTCCTCCCTTACATATCTTATATTAATAATCCTCAATAATCGCGCCCACAGTTAGGTCAATTCCTTATAAATATACATAAATTGGATAAGTTTCTTCATGCAACCAATAAATACCATCGCATGTTACTTTTAATTACCGAATAAATGGTAAAGATATTAACAAAATTCTGAAAAACTATTATTTTTTAAAAGTTGAATTTAATCCTTCCATCAGGAAGTTTTTGTCCTACTAGACCAATTGTGGTATATGCGGGCTTAGTGGGTGGCATGGGCATATTAAAAATGTCATTTTCTAATATACAATTTTTCGACTTTACCGCCTTTTGTATTCTTTAATATTTTTATGGTAACCACGCCCACAGCTTGGGCGTCCTCTTGAAATTTGTGTGGACTTGTGTGGCATTTAGCAGTATCTGTTCGCTACTACCATAATGGACTTTAATTAAAGAACAAATTATATAGTTGTCGAATAATACTGAAATTGTCCAATATTCCAAAGATGTATTCAGTCCTTGTACCAAGCAAGCAAGTTTCCCTAATAAACAAAACTTCACCCACCAACGTATATAATTCACGAACAAATGATAGTATTGTTAAACAAATTGTGAATATTTTCCATTTTTCAATCCATGTATGAGCTACTTTTTCCCCCCACTGGCCCGACTGTTTCTCTATATCGAACTTAACCATATGTGACAATTTTAACCTCGATATGAGTATGAAATATCTCCGTGAAATGAAATTTTACCTTCCTAGATTAATATGTGCGACTCCTATCGCATTTCGCTAGATGGAAATGTTTAGATTGACATGAAGTTATGTAACCATCAGCGATATACATATATACATATATAGGTATATACTTTACGGGATCCCAGATTTCTGGTTTTTACAAACGAATAACAAAATGAGTAAATCTCGAATATCATAGCGCTACCTAGTAGCACTTGAAGTTATACCTTTACCCGAGAGAATGAAGGTTTATGTCATTCCATAGGACAAAAATTATAACACCATTTGACGAAATGTATTTCGTGGCTGCCTACGTCGATTATCCGATGTCCGTCTGCCTGGCTGTGTAGATGGCTGATTGATAAAAGCGATATCTTTTCTAAATATACATGAAACTTCTCAACACTTGGCACAGCCAACTAATTTGGATTGTAAATGGGCCATGCCATACACCTCTTCTGGTTTTTATCTGTAATGTCTATTCGTTAGTAAGCTAGATTTTGGTTTATTGTAGTGATAATGCTTAATAAAACTTGAAAAAAGTCGTCCATTGACCTTTCTGGTACCTCCCACAATAACCGATTTAACCCCATATATGGAGGTGGTACATGATTATCCACTTAGTGGTTACAAAAACGCCAGTCTGGCAAGGCTGTCAGCTGTTAAATACTTTTCATCTGAAGTGTTATTTATTTAGTGAAAGGTTTGCCATATATGACTATGGATTAACAACCGAAGAACACGTAAATATAGTTAAAACACTACAAAAGTAGTGATTCAAACGTGGGCTTTCAATCGAACGAAATTTTCTCATTTCTCACTTGGTGGTTACGTCAACAAGCAAAATTGTCACATATGGGACTCGAAGAACCCAGAAGTGATTGTGTGAAAACCATTGCATCCGGAAAAAGTGACTGTTTGGTGCGCATTATGATCTGGAAGTGTCATTGGGCCGTATTTTTTTTTTTTCGAAAATGACACTGGGGGAACCTGAAAGGGATACACTGCTGCAACCATTTCAGAGGGGGTAATTTAAATGCCATTTAATGGCAAGGCCCATGCATTATAAGATATAAAAGTTTCATCGAAATCATAGCATTATGTGTGTTTTATTTAACATTAATTTTGTAACCGCAAATTCAACCAAATTAGACGCATATCATGCGTTTAATGAACTTAGTTTTGGGAATAAAAATAGACAGCATAGCAGCCATCCCTCTGTAGGTAGCTCCCATATACATTAACCACGACTCTATAATCTCTAATCCTTATACTTAAATTTTTGTCAATTGTAATGCGTTATGATGCTTGGTAAAATTTGAAAAATCTACCAAATGCAACAACTTTTCTGGCACCTCCCATATAAGTTACCTAATTTAATCCGTATATTTCTAGTTTCACATTCTTTATTAGAAGTTTACTGTATTGCCATGCCCCTCCGAAGAATACACATACAAATTGGTCGGTTTAACAAAAATCAATGGTTCCTCTAAAACTTCTAAACGAACGTCTTCAACGAATTATAATTTAGCTTGATTTGTTGTGCGATAACTGTGGACATTTTTTTCCCCAAGAACCTAGCGGCGTTTTATCACGCCTCTCTGGCTTTACGAACACTTTTGCAACGCGAATTGATATTGAGCGAAGATATACGCATGTACTCGTGTGCCAGTTCAACTGACTAAAATTTCTGTACTGATTAGTAAGTGCTATGAAAAGCAGTACCAAATTAAAAAAAAAAAGAAAATAACAAAGACGTGTGAAAAATAGAGGGATCTCGTCACTATTTTAGCAGTTTCCACGAAAAGTCGTGTTTTAAATCAAAGAAGTTTCCCTTCGAGCAAAATTTTGACGGCAGCTCCAGGGCTACTGCAAATTCTAACAACAGAATGTAAAATTCTGACAGTTATTTATTGTGTTGCATGTGTGCGCTGTGTTTGTTTTTTTTTTTTTCATTGCTTTGTTTTGTGAGGGAACAATACATGGCAAAAACGACTTCAAATACAAAACAAACACAAACACATGTGAGCAGCAAAGAAGTGTCTTGTATTTGCGAGACATTAATACAGATGGCAACATCTGCAACAGCAGTGCTTGCATCTGGCAGCTAAATGACAAAATTTATTTCACCATACAAAGTTATATTCACCCAATTTTACCACTGAATAAGATATTTGGTTTAAAACACAGCAATAGCTTGTAATTTACGCACTCATTTTAGAATAACGCAACCAAAAAATTTATATTCTCCACAGCGAATATAAATTAATACTTCAGTTTCCCATACGGAATTTTTCGGTTGTAAGAATTGCACATAAATTACCTAAATATTTCGGATGAAAGAAACGGAAAATGTTAAAAGTATTCAAAACTAACTGTATGGAAGAGGCAAAGAAGCAGGCGTAATTTATTAATTTCGCAAAGGACGATAGCTCATACTAAGTTGCTATAGTATATCTTTTTTTTAATTTTTAGCAACAACATTGAATGACTATGGCAACTCTGCGGAAGAGTCATACAAAGAGAGTGTAAATGAGAGACTAATTCAATGCAAACCCATGATTCTTTTTTCTTTTTTTTTTTTTTGTAAATTGCTATTATTTGTTTTGCCTATTAAACGTTGCCGTAGCTTAAATCTACCGGTAGGGAACAATATAATATATCGGTAAATATCTTTTGCAAACTTTTCCCCCGCTCTAAATGTGTTTAATATATGTATATTGAAAAAAAAGTATAAGTATGTAAACGCCGCTTTTTGGGAATAGTGAAAATAGAATTGAATTGTTTTAAATACATATGTAAGTATGTTTAATATGTTGTTACATGATTGTTTTCTGTTATAAATAAAAATAAAAATAAAAAGCGGTGCTTGCTTGAGAACAAATTTCAATAAAAAAAAGGCACTACAAAAATAATTTAAGTGTCGAAAATGGTTTTGGAAGGCACGTTACCTCATAGATAACTTTCTCGGAATCACTCTTCATACAGGAAAGAAAAGAAAGAAAAAAACTTTTCATATCGAAAAGTGTGCAAAAAGGTGTAGGGGAAGAAAACTTCCATACTAAAATGTCTTGGAACACGCTTTGCATGCAAAAATGTGTCTTGAAAACACTCTTCATCCACAGCATCATCTTAGAATATACCTTTTTATAAAGATTCTAGCGAATAGTCAGCGGCTTAGTTTCGGCAACAAATGAAAAAATATCATTTACTTTCACTTTTCTACATGAAATCTTTTTCCAACTATCCCGCTGCATAAGAAAAGTAGTTTTCAAACGCACATTTATATATGAAAAGTGTTTTCCTCGATACTTCTCAATACAAAGCGTCATCCACAACACTGGTCTATATGTGAAGTAGCTTTCATTACACTTTTCTACATGAACAAGTAGACAAACTCAAAGTTGAACAAGCGTCAACGATTAGGGTCTATAATACCCTAGACAATGTACAGGTTCGTCGTAAACTAAGCGAGGGGTAACTAAGTGTCCTCTTCTCACGTGTAATGTGTAGAATTTATTCTTTTTCCCCATTCAATTGTCCACTAAAAGATCTTTTTATAATTTTCCAAAAACAATGCCTACAATTAAAAAATTGCTGAACTAGGAATGAATTTCCATTATTTATTATTTTATTGTAGTCCTTGTATAGCTAAGTTATTTCCTATTTTTCTGGTAAAAAAAATGCAAAAACTTTGAGATTTCGAAACGCAACTTCGTCGTCAGATCCAAAAATTGATTAAACCTAATCAAAGTGGATCAAAACGATCTTTAATAGCAAAATTCGCTTGCTGTGCACTCGTTTGCCCTGAAAAAAAACAATATTGTTGTGGAGTAAATTTGCTCACAAAAATACATTTTCCAACTAAATATGTAGCCTGCGGAGTTATGTTCTCCCCCACTTTGAACATTTCCTCTAAATTTTTGAATGTTTCGGAAAAATTGGATCTTTTTTGGATTTCGATTTCATTTCATATCATACGGTCCACATTTTTTAAATTAAATATTTTCTTTCCTTTTTTTAACATATATTAAAATGTCAGAATTTTTTCTTTAAAATCATTTTCTCAAGAAATTTATTTCAATTTAAATTTTCTTTAAATAGTTAGTATTTCAGTTTTTTACGAAAACTTATTTTTTTCAAATTTATTTTTACTTTAAATTGATTTTATTTCATATTAACTCATTCTTCAAAAAAAAGTAGGTAGTTTTTGCGATTTTCTTTTACAAATACAATTTTTGGACAAATTATCATTATATTCTTCCTTTTACAGTTTTTTCAGCATTTCAATAATTTCATCAAAATTGTGGTTTTTTAAATTTAGAATTTTTTCCAACTTATAAATTTTACAGGTTTTAACTATGTTTTTTTGAAAAAAAAAATTTGTCTTGTGGAAAAAAGAATTTGTTTTCTACCAAATTTTGGTTTTCTAAAAAAAATTTTTGTTTCCGAACAAAATTTAGTTATTTTAAAAATCTAAAAAAATTTTTGTTTTTACAAAAAATTTAAAGAACAAACAATTTTGAAAAACGAATATTATTTTTATAAAAGAGATCTATTTTTTGGAAAGATATTTTTTAGAAAAAAACATTCTTTAAAAATAAAAATTTTAAGAAAATTTTATCAATTTTATCATTTAAATTTCGAAGCATTTTTCTTATCAATTTTATGATTCTGAAAAAATAGATTTTTCAGAATTACTTTTGTCGCATCATAAATTGTACAAATTTTGTTGAGAATTTTTTTTTTAAGTAATTCAAAAATCTAATTTAAAAAAAAATGATTTAAAAAAGGAAATTGATAGCCCTTTAAATTTTGAAAAGCTGCATGTTTTAAATGTGCTTCAAAATGCTCTATGGCTTCAGAACCCTTCAGTATATGTATATTAAAATTAAATTTTTGTCATCTGAAAACTCTCAGAAGGATCTAAAGAAATAGTTTTTATTCGGATTTGCAGAATTCTAGGAAAATAAAAAATATGTGATATTTATCATCTGAAAAAGGTAAAAGAAATGCGTTTAGTTCGGATTTGGAGGATTCTGGGAGACTAAAAAATATGGGATATTTCCCATTTGAAAATGTAAAAAATGGTCCGAAAGCCATGGCATGTTCTTTTTTCTGGTGTGTCGAATCATCATCTTAAAAAGGTTAAAAAAATGGTTCCCAATGTCCTTATATTGGCTTTCTAATTGGCTGCCCTCAATTTGGGCCATAATTTCAGAGTGTTGAGGCGTATATCGGAAGGCATGGCATGTTCTTTTTTTCTCTTGTATCGGATGACCATCTCAAAAAGGTACAAAAGTGGTCTCCAATGTACCTATACTGGCTTTCTAAACTTCGCTTTCAATTTGACCAACGATTTCCGAGTCTTGGGGCGTATTTTGGAAGGCGTGTTCTTTTTTCCGGGTGTATTACATCAAGTATAATTTTGCTCATTTGTTTCACAACAACTTTATCAATTCATGTTTATGGATAAAATTCTACAAACATAAATAGAATTTTATTCTAATTCCAAATTTATCATAATTTATTGTCAACGATTCAGATTGATTTTATTTGAATTGTTGGGTAAAAATATCGTTCAAAATCAGTATAAAGATTGCAGAACTTTGAAATAGCAAATTTTATTTAGCCAAACTGACAATTTCTATAAAGCTAATTTGCCTGTTATTCTCATGTTATCCTAAACTGCTTTTTCTTTGTGGAGTTAAGCTGTTTTTTCGTTTTTGGAGTTAAGCTCCAAATAGTCGATATAGAAAATTTAATAACTTTGTGTGCAGTTACTCCCCCACCCATAAACTTGCTTAGCCCTGGCTCTGTTGTCAGCTGAGGATCCAGTAAACTGCCTGACAGTTCTCAGCACTCTGGTGTGAACTGTCAGATTTTGTTTTCCATGCGTTAAATATTTTGCTCGCTCGCAGACTGTTGCAAAAGTCGACACAATGGCATACAATTATGTAATGTGTACAATCTGTGATCAATGGAAAACTTGTAAAATGCTTTCATTGAGTAATTTCAATTGTTTTTGTTTTTTTTTTTGCCACCACTACAACTAACTTGTTATATTTAAAACACAAATATGTATGCGCGATTAGAACTTATTATTACTTTGGTCAAACTGTTGTTGCTGAGTTGACGTGTTACATACTGCTTAAGTATGGTCGAGGCACTACCGTTTCTCAAGATATAAGCGGACATAATTTAACAAAACACAAATATTTTATTGGTATATTTGCAAAAGCAATTAATTTAGATAGATTTTTATTATTCTCAACTGTTGTTATCTGCCACCAAACACTTTTTTCACGTTTCTATATATCTTGAGGTGAAAACGTGTCCGTCAAAGCGAAGAAATCGTACGCAACTAACGCTGATATGTCCGCCGTACTTTGCGGATTTCTCACTTGCTCTACACGACCGCATAGTTTAGAATACAAACACTTTCAAGAGCAACAGAAGTTAATGCTGTCTCCTACAACGCCACACAACTTGTTGCTTCCAGATACATTTTAAAGTGTAACTCGTGAAGAGAGAACGAGAGAGAAAGAAATTCTTAATGGCGAGAGCAACGAAGATCATTGATAGTTTAATACGGTGCCATCTCGATTAGTGTAACTACAGCTGGAAAACTAAATAAACTTCTCCTTTAGACTGGGACTACTGAGATCTGCTAACGTGAAAAAACTTGGAGTCCAACGAGCTTATTTTATAATAATTTAAAATAGGTTTATTACATGATTAAAGAGGTTGAACCCAAAAATTGTGATCATAAACCAAAAATGCTCTATTAAACGTTATATACAATAGTTGTTTTGTTTTTTGGGCGTTTCGCCCTTCTTTAAAGTTAGTTTAGACAAACATTTACAAAAATATGTGAAAATTTTTTCAAATTTTATTCGTTTTAGTTCTACTGAAACTACTTGCATTTTACCTTCATTCATAATCTGTACATAATTTATAATTTAATTTAATATCCTTTTCTCTGACGAGGCTCATTTCCTTATGAATGGGTTCGTAAACCGTCAAAATTGTCGTTACTGGAACAGTGAAAATCCCAAAATCAAACACCAGAAACCAGAAACCATTAGGACTATGCCCTAAAGTGACAGTATGGGCAGCAATATCTGGCAGAGGAATAATTTGGTCCTTTTTTCTTCGAGAATGCGCGGGGCCAAAACGTCACGGTTAATACGGAACGCTATGTTGAGATGTTGGACGGATTTTTGGCTCCAGAAATTGAAAGGTCAAGAATAGTGAATTCCAGAACTTGGTTCCAACAAGATGGAGCTACCTGTCACACATCAAATGACTCCATGGCGGTGGTGAAGCAGATGTTGCCTGGCAGACTGATTTCGAAAAGAGGTGATATCCTATGGCCCCACGTAGTCCAGACTTGACGCCTCTTGACTTTTTTTTTGTGGGGATACCTCAAACACAAAGTCTACAGTAATAATCCAAGAAACATCGTTCAGCTCAAGGAGAATATCCGTGGTGAAATGGCAGCCATTACACCAGTATTACTGAAGAAAGTTTTCAATAATTTTCGTTTGCGGTTAGAGGAGTGCCGTCGTAGAGAGGGTCACCATTTAGATGGTGTTATTTTTAAAAAATAAACTCCATTTATTACTCTACAATGCCTTAGATTTATTTTAACCATACCTTTTGTATTTATTTTTTAATCTATTTTTTAAATATGCACGTTCTATTGCGCCACCCTGTATAATTAATTTAATTTAATATATAATATATATAATTTAATTTAATTTAATTTAATTTTTTAATTTAATTTATGAAAATTCCCGCTAATTCGCACGAGTTATGTTTCCGCGTTTTGGTTTTTATTAAAAAAAAAACTAAATTTGTTTTTGTTTTCTTTTTTTTAACTCTTTTTTATTTTCTTGGTTTTAAGCTTAACAACATCTTGATCGAACGGGAGGAACAAGACTGACTTATCCTAATTACAAGTTCTTTTTATTAATTAAAATTATCGTTTTATTTGTTAATAATTCCATTGAATATTGCATTTTCGTTTGGAAACGGAAATGCCGATTTGACAATATTTATTGCAAATTATTTTATTAATGAAAAGTTGGTTAAATTGGGACGGTTGCAATTCTCAGAATTGCGACCGAAAAATATACTTTGTTACATTTTCTTCATTCAGTGTTTTTTAGTTTACTAATGAAGTTAATTCTTTTATATTAAATCGGGACGGTTGCAATTCTGGGAATTGCGATTTTTTTGATTTATAAATTTAATCATAATTTCTTTAAACAAATCGGAAATGAGTTTAATCTTACATTTTTCTTTATTTATTGGTATTGGTATTTATTTATTTATTTGCAATAAATTCATCTGTAGGGTCGTTCCTAATGTATATGTAAGTGTTAGTGTTTGGTTTTATATACTTAACTCGCGTGATTCCTCTCTACTTTAGACGAAGGCATCGTTTTTGTTCCTTCTCGTCTATGGTGTTACCTTGAAAACGCGATTTTTATCAAAGACGATGGAACGTACAGACCGATTATTTTTCTCTGGAAACTAAGTTGAGATTATTAGAGAGTAAAGAGAGTAAAAAGATCTCGCTCTCTTTGTTACTTTCTTTGCACAATAACTCCATAACTTCATATATTTTGGTTACTATAATATTTGTGCAGATTATAGCAAGTTGGCCAGTAATGTATGAATGCCATTACATGTGACGTTACAAACGCTTAACTATTAAGCTTAGATCCCACTATCGGCGCACATAGCACAATATGTACCGATTTTTATTGTGCTACATCGGTGCGTTTGACAAGGATTTGGGCAATTACTTTTTGAGCAGTCACATTATCATCGCATATTGTGCTATTTGTTTTCGGTACATGTCGGCCGGAAGAAAAATTTGTGCATAATCTGCAAAACGTGGTCACACTATCAGCGCACTTTTTGAGAAATTGAATCATATGTTTTTTGTTTACATGTCTTCGCTGATTGATTTACAAAATTGAAAATCAATTTCTTATTTTATAGCATTAAAGCGGTGTAATAAAAAAGGTAAGCAAAAAAAAATAGTACAATAGTACTCGTTGCCTTTTCCTTTTGTTTTCCGGGTTTGATGTAGACAATTCTTCAAAACTTGTTTCGCCTTCTAAAATTTCGCAGTCTGAATACATTTTTAATGATTTTTTTTTGTGACTACGCGTATTCAGTTTAAATTTTCTTTTTTGTGCTTCTTCCGCTTTTCTTGTGTTTACAAACAGTGTTGTTCTTAAAAATCGGCGCTAATTGTTAACTTTGATCGGTGTGCAAGTGGCCGATAAAAATCGTCTCATTTTTAACAATTTTATTGTTCCACTTTATGTACAGAGTGTTCACATTATCGGTGCAACAGGGTTGTATTTCATTATTTTTAGTCAGCACGATTTCGGCACAGATTGTCCCATTTTGACAAATGTTGTGCGTTCCCACTATCGGCCTATTGAATTTTACAAAAATCGGTACATTGCGCCGATAGTGGGATCCCAGCTTTAGGGTTCCACGATGGAAAAGAGCTAGAATTACGCTGTTAGGTAAATGTTGGAAACTAACGAGTTTCCCTCCGGAGAAAAATAATTGGTCTGTACGTCGCCTTTGACTGCCTTTGATTTTTGTAAAATTCATATAGACAAGCCGCAAGAAGTATGTGCTATTTAAGTATGATTCGGCTTCAGCCTTCAGATCTAGAATGGTTCAGTTTTTGTCCCATTTATTTCAAAATTTGAATTCAAAATTTCCATTTCATTTATTCATACATCGTGATGCAGGAAAGCCAAAAAGGCCAATTATATAACATCACAGACAAAATATAAAATCCATTAATACAATATTCGATACCAAAAAAAAGTAATAATAATAAAACAAAGTTAAAAGCGATACAAATTCAAATGTTAATAGCATCGTTTATATAGGGTGATATTTTAAGATTTACGTTTTTCAGGTTGGCAGCACTGGTTGGTAATGGCGTCCAAACGTCATCTGTCAAAGTGAAAAGTGTACAGTATACTCTGCCATTTCATCATGGGAAGACTAACAAACGAGCAACGATTGCAAATCGTTGAAATTTATTATCAAAATTCGTGTGACAAATGTGCATCGTTTGATACGACCATTTTATGGTCATCATAATCAACCTGCTGAATCAACAATTCGTGCTGTTATCTCCAAATTTCGCACCAAATTTACTTTGTTAGACATAAAACCATCGACTCGCATGAGTAAAGTGTGTACCGAAGAAAATTTTACAGCCGTAGCGACCAGTGTTAATGCCGATCGTGAAATGTCAATTCGTCGCCATTCTCAGCGATTGGGCATGTGTTACTCAACCACAAGGAGTTTTTTTTTTTTTTGCCCCAATTGGCTGAGTTGAACTTGGTTGATGTGTGGTTTCATCAGGACGGTGCAACATGCCACACTGAAACAATGGGCATGTTGAGGGATGCACTTGGTGAGCAGTTTCTCTCTCGATTTGGCCCTGTTGGCCTCCAAGATCTTGCGATTTAACGCCTCTTGATTATTTCTTGTGGGGTTATGTCAAGTCGTTAATCTATGTGGACAAGCCGAACACTATTGAAGCCTTACATGATAAGATAACACGTGTTATTCGTGGGATACAGGCCGAAAAAATTGGACCTTTCGAATGGACATTTAGATTCGTCACCAGTTATGGCCCTTTTAAGCTAATCTGAATCATCGTTGATGTCATTGAACAATTCCTGAGCGATGGTCATTCGACGTTGTTTTTGGTCAAAATTCAGCAATTTTGGAAGGAATTTCGCTGCCATACGCTTCATGCCCAAAATTTCCGAAAAGACTGCATGGCATGAGCCAACTGATATGCCGACATCCTCAACAAATTCTCTTATTGTGATTCGACGATTCTCCATAACAACTTTCTTCACTTTTTCAACATTTTCATTGGTTGTTGATGTGCTGTGGCGTCCAGAGCGAGCGTCGTTATCACATCTTATTTTTTGAACACACCTCGTATCCTGTAATAAGATGCGAAAAGTAGGTTTCTGTACAATTAGAATTAGAGGGATTTTGACTGCGCTAGTGATTAGAATAGAGAAAAGGGCACAGAAATTATACAAATGCAAGAAATTTCTGTTCTAAATTATTTTAATTATTTCATACATACACGGATAAAATACAAATTCTGTTTTTACATTTTCGACAAAACGAAATACCAAAAACGCTATAAAAACGCTACGAAAAGCTTTTTTACTTATGTATAGGTAAATAAATGTTCCCCTACAACCTATGCAAACAATTTTTGAACATTTATCTGCGTTTTGTCGTGTCGTTTGGGTATATAAATCGAATACGAATTAGAATAAATCCCTTTTATAGCGTAGCCGATGGAGACAAAGAAAAAGGAAGCCACCCTAACTAAATTGTTGAAGTCAGAGCCAAAGTCAAAGCAAAAAGACTCACCCTGGCATTTGCTAACAGATTCCACTGCAAATTAAACTTAAAATCATGCTTTCTTTAATAAAGCGAAATGAGGCATACAATGTTGCGGGCACGTTTTGTTATTACATAATTGCGCTATTGTTTTGACTTTCTGTGGATGTAGCTAAACGTATAAATTTGTGGGAAAGTAACATCTCACAAAATAATGACTTTTATTTTATACATTTTCGACTATAAATTATTTACTTTAATAAAATCACTATGTGAGCGATCCAATAAAACAAATAAAGCAGGAAAAAAAATAAATAAATAAAATGGTATTCTATTCAAAATAAAGGTCAATATCTCATCAATAGAATACAACATTTGTAAGTTTTTTTTTTTTTATTTAAGGCTGATATTATCTACGTCAATAGATATTAATTTGACCTCTAGGAAATATCGTATGCCTGTTTATATTTTATGTTTTGTAATTTTTTAGATTTTCCTATTTATCTTATACAGTCCTTGTCTAATGTCCCAAATGTCTTGAATTTCATTTATCGAGCCGATGGGTTTTGAACTTATCTGAATGCTAAAACATTGAAACTTCTAAAGAAATTGTTAGTAATTCCAATGTGACGTGGCCCGTTGGTTCCTCCGGCTCTGCCGAGATCATTTTTTTAACCATGCTTAAAATGTATGCACGCAAAATTACTCCCATACTTGTGATGTTTTTGGGTTTTGTTTCACATCGAATTCATCCGAATAGCTGGTAGGGAAAGTAACCAGCAAAAAAGTAGAAATCCTTCCAAAGAAAAGCATTTTTATAGCTTACGCTGGTGCTACATAAGCATATTTTCTACTTGTTGGGAACCTCTTTTAATTACACCAAAGGGACCGATGAAATTAAAGCGTTACAATCGACAGTCGTTGTAGGAATATTAAACATATTTAGTACTTTTTTTACTTTCGATGTAAAATTAACTGTTTATTAATAACTTTAATTAGTTAGTTATGTGAATTTTGATTACAATGAGAAAGTTGTCATAAAAATTGTCTAAAGAGTTTTCATAACTTTAGAAGACATGACGAAAAAGCAGTGAGAATGCCAAAAACAACAGCACCTCTCCTATGATAATATCATGTTTAATTCATCGATGATTAACCATTTTGTCACCACTTCTAGACCACGATCAGGGGATCTTTTTAACTTTCCTGGATGCTCTTTTTCTAGTGTGTAAGGGTGGTGCTTACAATCAAATAGTTATAGCTCTTCCTAACCTTTCTGAAGGTCTACAAACTAATAACTCTGCCATCCTTTCTTTTCAAGTAATTTAAGAGATTAGTTGGGTATGAGAGAACGCGATGCTTAACTTAGGTATTGAACAAACGAAGAAACTGATGGATATACGGGTATATAGTGGCGATTTGAAACTCAATTAAACAATAGGTATTTGACCAGAAAGAAGTAAATTTTAAGTGACTAGAAAGTCGAAACTCTTTTAACTATTTACTTTCATTTGATCTTCACCTTCATCTTTCATTTAATCTTCACCTTTTAACTTGATCGATCACCTCTTATTATTCCATTTCCATTTTCTTTCTCTCGGACAAACTTATGGATCAATACATCTTCAAGCATAATGCGGATCTGAACAAAGCTCGACTCATATGTGTGCAATACATAACCTATCCTACATTTACAACTTGAATTTTTTTCTAAATTAGTTACGTTAAGGAAGACTTTAATTACCACCAAATATATGATATTTTTTGATGTCCTGATTTAGCATTGAGAGCTAGGTTGTCAGGGTTATGGCATAATTTGTAAATTCAACTTTTTCATTTTAACCCAGAACAATTTTACGACCAGGCTGGATGTGTACGAAGTTTAATCCCTATATCGAGAGAAACTGACATTGGCATACCCTCTACCTTACGATGGAGTGTAGTTGATGTTTAAAAAACTGCATCTAAATTTCAGTCGAAATTGTTTTTTTCTCCAACATATTCTTCAAATAAGTTAAAAGCAATTCCTTATATCATTTCTTAAGAAGCAGCTGGACCTAATAAAACTGTTTATTAAACAATGTAATCTCTGACCAAAAGGATGCTCAATACAGCACCATTTTTCTCATTCTTACCGAATTCTATTACTACCTCTATATTTCTATGAATTTTGGATGGAAAATCTCCTTCAAACTGTCTGAATTTATTCTACGGCTTTTACACGATACTCCCTTGCATCAAACTCACACCTTTCACTCTTTTTTTGGTTTACGATCGAATTGAAATCGATGGTTTTTCAAAAAAGTTAAAAACAATTCTTTATACCATTTCTTAAGAAGCAGCTGGACCTAATAAAGCTATTGATTTAACAAAGGAATCCCTGACCAAAAATAGGTTCAATACGGCACCATTTTTCTCATAATTACTAATTTCTATTACTACTTTATATTTCTATGGATTTTGCATGGAAAATCTTCAAACTGTCTGAATTTGATCTATGGCTTATATAGGATATTGCATTGCATCAAACTCAACCATTCACTCCTTTTTTGTTTTTCGATTCGAATTGAAATTGATGGTTGTTCAAACAAGTTAAAAGCAATTCCTTATACCATTTCTTAAGAAGCAGCTGGACCTAATAAGACTATTTATTTAACAATGGAATCTCTGACCAAAAACAGGGTTAATACAGCACCATTTTTCTCATTTTTACCGGTTTCTCCTACTACATATACTTTATATTTCAATGGATTTTGTATGAAAAATCTCCTTCAAACTGTTTGAATTTATTCTACGATTGATTTAGGAAGATATTTTAATGAAATTTTCGCCACTCCGGAATAATAGAAATATTTGCAAAATTTTTCATTTGTACTAAAGTTGAGTCTGGAATTCTCTGCGAGTAGTAAAATATAAAATTGCAAGTTTCAAAACGTCGTTTCGAATTCCAAAACATGAGGTGATTATAAAGTTTCTTTTAATTTGTTGTCAAGTACAAAATGAAACAAGATATGCCTGTAATAAAAACTTTTAATTTTAAAACTCCACTGCTTTTTTTTAAACATAAACTTATTCCCTGAAAAAAAAATGTCCAAATCTACTACAATTAAAGATGCCCTAACCAAATGGGAAGAGCGTACAAAACAAGATTCCACAAAAGCTTTAGATATTGGACTACAATTTCAATGGCCACCCATTGAGAAGATGGATGGCACTTTGGGCACATTGGTTGAGTGCCGCAAACTCAGTCTATCCACAAATATGATAGAGAAAATCACAGGAATTGGAAATTTAAAAAACCTCAGAGTACTTTCTTTGGCCCGAAATAATCTAAAGGCTATAAATGGAATTGTAAGAAGGAAGAACTGTTGCCGCTTTCAGAGATATCTAAAACATTTCTTTCTAGGAGCCTTTATCGGACACTTTAGAAGAGTTGTGGGTTAGTTATAATGTCATTGATAAAATCAAACCCATCGAGGGTATGAAAGCTTTAAAAGTTTTCTATGTCTCCAACAATTCCATCAAAGATTGGTCCGAGTTCAATCGTATGGGGGCTGCACCTAAATTGGAGGAAATTTCATTTTGTGGTAACACTTTACATGAATCAATGGATGAGGCTACATTTCGTGCGGAAGCTATAAGACGCTTGCCCAATCTTAAAAAATTGGATGGTGAACCGGTTATAAGAGGAGACTAATAGCAAGGAGATCAGCATTTTGTTATTTTTATTACCTTTATTTTGTTTCTAACAATAAAAAAATATAAATTTCCTATTAAAGCCTTAGTTTTTTAAGATGTTTCCATGGTTTCTTCTTTTGGTACGCTCGAGGACGTACAGGCTTCAGTACTTGTTTTAGATTCTCGTTGATTTTTTAGTCTTTGCAGCATATTATGAGATACTAAATCAAATTTGAGATGTTGAACATTGATAGCACTGCCATCCCAATCCATGAGAGATTTGAATTTCACAGGGTCACAGAGATTTAAGAGTTCTAGAAAGAGAAATGAAATAAGTAGTGAATAACTGATTGTCAAAAGAAATTTTTACGTAGAAATATGTGGAATGAATAACCTATAGGCAAAACTAAAACTTTAGTGGAAATGTGCCATAAATTCACAAGTTTTGATATGGAAATATTTATAGTATTAAACTACAAATTTCCTAATGAAAATTGTTTTCACGGATAAGCTGTTGTAAAAAATTGTTGTCAAGTTTTCTGTAGAAAATAAGCTTCAGCGACAAGTTTTATATGAAAAGATTCCCTTCACGGCAAATTTCCTATAGAAACTTATATTCAACAGAAAGTTTAATGTACAATGTGGGTTTCAATGTTTCCTATAGAAAATTCTCTTCAATATTAAGTTTTCCATAAATTCTTTTCAATGAAAAGTTTGCGGTAGAAAAATTTCCTACAGAAAATTTTCTTGAACATGCATTTTTCTACAAAAAATTGTCTTTAACCATCATTTTCGTACACAAAAATTGTCTACTTTCATTTGCACCCACAAAATGACAAGTTTCCCATAGAAAGTTGGCTTCAAGAATGTTTTCTGTTGAAAATTGACTTAAGGAAAACTTTGCCATAAAAAGTTGCCTTCAACGACCAGTTTCTTATAGAAAATTTTTTTTTCATCGGTAATTATCCTGTAGAAAATCGTCTTTTTCTGCAGAAAATTGTCTGTATGGACAATTCTTCTGTCGAATAGCGTAAACGTCGCAAAGGATTATCTTCAAGAATGTTTTTTCTGTAGAAAATCCAAACCAAAACCTTTTTCGTGCAGAAAGTCATCAACAGCGACTTTTTTTTTTCGAGAAAATCGCATTCAAAGAGGTTTTTTGAATAGTAAATAGTCATCAGGAACGTTTTTCCTGTACAAAATCTTCTCCTCAATCATCTTCGGCACTTTTTCCTCAAAAAAATCGTCTTCAACTAAACTTTGTCTACAAAAGGAGTGACTACAGGATCAGTCTTCGCGCAGAGTAGTGTTAGTAGCGCAAAGGAAAAAGGAGCATTCAGTAATTACTTTCCAAAGTATTCATGGGAACTTGTCCTTATGAAAAAATTTCTTCGATCAAAGCTTTCCCTGTAAAGCGTCTTCAGAGGCATCCGCAAAACATCTTTCCCGCAAAAAAAAAAAAAAAAAAAATATTTCGTTTTGATGTTTGTCGTAGCGTTACTCAGGCGGCATACATATCTCTTAACATTTCTTAACAGGGCTTTTCATATATAGACTATTATAGCCGTCGATAATACCTATAAACGTGGAAGAATCTTCGAACACTTTCCAACTAAGTGTCTAAGAAATATCTTGTAGAAAAGTGCCTTTAAGGGCATTTTTTCTTAAGGCCAATGTGTACTACGACATTGTTCTCCTGATTAGACTTACTTTCAACAAATCGTTAAGCAAATTTTAAATAAGCAAACTTAGGATGGAACTTCTTACCCATTCCTCCAGTCTTGTACTCATTATTCTCCTTTTCTAACGTAATTTTGATGACATCTTCTCGGGCTACATGCTGATTGGCACGATGCTTACTGATCGACTGTTTAAGAGCAATTTGTTCCAATTCTTCGTCGAAACGTTTCAAATATAACTGTATGAGCTGCTCAAACTCCTCAGGGCTTAGCGGATGCATCCTTCCCTGTTCAATGTGATTCAAGAACCAACTTAACTTCTCACCCATGATGTTGGATTTGATGGCATGGCCCATTCGCTGTTTGTGTTTATTATTCTGACGACGAGCTTTTTTACTCAGCGCCTTGGTCTTCCGACTGTTTGGATGTTTGCATTTTTCTAATTCCTTGCGTAGATTTGTCTAAAACAGGAAGATATCGTGGCGCTCCTAGATGAAACATATAAATATTGAAATTACTTACCATTTTTTTATTAGAAGTAGTCTAACTTCTGGGTTCAATTGGTTTTCACGTGTAGGTTGTTATTGTTTTGTTTCTTATTGACAGCTGGGACACCGAAACAGAGTCGACTGCGTTCGATTTTTACGGCGGAACTATTAGATTGCTACGGCGACGTAGTAGATCAAGAGCTAATGTCGTTAAACTATGACGAAACTTCATATAAAAATTACAGCATATTCTCTGCCAGTAATTAATAAACGCCGGATAAAAACGGCTGACTGCAATTTTGTAATGACTGCCGTTGTAGATACGAGGCCGATAACACATGTTTGTAGGCTTGGCGACTAAACGGTTTCTCCAAACAGGATAAAACGAAGATTAAGACAAAGCTGAGGACACCATAAATTAATAATAAACCAGGATAAACAGAATAAATGATAATATATCAAACAAACAAAACAAAGATAGTAATAAAGACTTCACATCTGTATCTGTATCTCAACGTGGATGGAAAAATTTTCAAATATAATTTTCTTCTAATTTCAGTGTCAACAACACGAACACAAATAAGCGGTACTGATTATTTTTCGTGATTACTTTTCCAATGTTTTAAGGAAATTTTCCTTCGTAGGAAGAATATAGTACTAAGTTTTGGAAAGTTAAGCGAAAATGTATTTTATTGCTTAGCCAAGCGAAAAAACTATCAGTTCCTATGCAGAACTGAGCTAGCAGAAATTGGAGTGGTGGGTAAACTTCATATAGAAAATTGTCATGAAAGACATTTTTCATACGGACAAGCGTCATAAACAACATTTATGTACGTAGAAAAATGCCAAGAAACCTCTTCGTGTCTTATACAAAACTTGTCATGATACTTTCATATAGAACACATTCTTCATGGAAAAGAATATCGCGAAACAAACATATCTTATGTAAAAGTGTCATAGCAGGCACCCTTCGTACAGATAACCATTATGAGTGAGACCAGATCGAAAAGTGATACTTCTCGTACGGAAAAGCGTCATGAGTGATACTCTTTGCATGGAAAAGTGTCATAAGTGATACCTTTCGTATAGAAAATTGTCATGAGTTATACTTTTCGTATGGAAAATTGTCATACATGGAGGAAATTTTCTTGAAAGATACTTTTCATATAGGAAAATGGTATCAAAACACTTTGTATTTAAAAGTGCCATGAAAGACACTTTTCATGTAGGAAGTTGTCACAAAAAAATACGCTTTTCATGTACACAATGTCATAAAAGACCTAACATTTTTCGCGTAAAAAACATGATTTCTATATGAGAATTATTACACTTTTCATTTAGAAATGCTTATTTGGACATTTCTTCGCATTGAAAATCGTACTCTATATGAAAAGTTTTTTTTCCCAAGAGTGTACTTCATATGAAAAGATTCTGATAAGGCACTATTTCACAGGAAACAATATTTTTCATACGAAAGGTGTAATATGAAATACTTTCTCTTGCAATTTAATTTTGCTTCTTCGATGGTTTATTGTATTTTCACACACGTATGAAAAATGACACCCCATTTGAGATTATTTGATGTTTACTTCCATGAGAAGTTTGAAACAATAACTAAGTTTGTTCACAATTTGCAAAAGTTGGATGCAACTAATGGGGTAATTGGGAGCAACTGGAATAATTAATAATAATTAATTAATAATAGTAATAATCACTGATTTATTGGAAATCAAGTACGAAATAATCTGTTTCGTTGTTTTCGTTTTTCCTAAACAGCCGAAAAATAGTTCTTTGTTACACCCTGTTGTAGTGAAATTTCTAGTTTATACAGTCCCCGTTAATTTTTTTGCCAATCAGCTGATTTGTTTAAGATTTCCCCTTTTCCGCGTTATTGGCCTTCAATCAGTACACATCAGTCGTCTCGTGCTAAGGATTTTAAAGCGTTTTCGTGCGGTAGAATTGTGACGAAATAAGATATTTGCGAAATAAATAGGAAATACAATTATTATGTAAACAATTTTTACTGAATATTGTTAATTATTAATCAATGCAATCAATTAAATGTCGTCTTAATATTTTTTGCAGAAATTCGTGCGACTTACACAACTAAATCTGTTCGGTAATGGGAAATGCTCCTGTCAAACAAGTCTCACAGGAGGCCGCCACTGCTATAGTCGGCAGTGAAGCTCCAGCGGCAAAACCGAAATGCAAAGCTTGCTGTGCCTGTCCCGAAACCAAGAAAGTGAGAGATCAATGGTAAGTTTTATTATGTAGTGTCTGACTAAACACATGGAGATGGAATATATCGAAGTGAAACATGATTCATTGCATTACATAGTTAGAAAAATTCACCTAAAGAATGTCTGGAATTATGGTCGATTTCGTTATTTCTTCATTAGGGGAGCAATTTGTCGGCAAATTTTCCCAACTGAAAATGTTAGTAATACTCATAACTAATTGTACAGTATCCTTTTTAAAACCTCTTATAGTACGCACACATTTCGACTAAAATAGTAGTAGGACATGTGACACCATTCCTAATGGCGTCACAGCAGTGAGCAGATCATGCGTTATAGAATCTGGATTTCCTGTGGCATAACTTTGTGTAAAAATTGGAATGCTGGGAGAAGAGTGCGGCGAAAATCTGAATTTTAATTTTAAATTCAGAAAAGATCAATTAGTAATAAAAGTTTCGATTTCAAACTGGGAAAACATCAACTCATCAATTTAAATTTAGAAAACAGCAATTAAAATACAAAAAGGTGGAAAAACAATAATTTTTTTATTGAATGAACGTTTTGCAAAAAAAAGGGCATTTGGAGAACTACTTTCATAGTTAGGTGTAGACATGAAATATTTTGCAGAAAAATAACGGCACTTTCTTTACTTCTTTCTTCAAACATGTGTGTGTGTGTAGTAAAAACTAATCGTATGTCTTCTGGGTCTCCAATAGCCTTTAGATCATGTAAATTTCATAAGTATTGTCAATTTTCTTACCAGACCAGCACATTATTTACCTTTTTCAAAATGTTGTCAAAAAGTACGGTAATTTTCTACAAAACTATACCTTCTCCCGAAGGAAAGAAGGTACTTATCAAAAATTAAACGTCCACAAAGAAGTGTTTAAAAGTAGCAAATACTTTTTTACGAAAAGAAGATGTCCGTCTGCCTGGCTTGTAGACTCGATATCTGCAGTAAATCTTTATGAAACATCTTAAAATAGCCGGGGATTGTAAATGGGCTGTATCGATCCACGGTTTCTTGTACCTCCTACACAAATCGATTTTCCGAAATTCAATTTTTTCCCACAAATCCTAATTCGTAGCAGCAAAAGAAATTTTCAATAATTATACTGATTTATAATGAATGACTGGTAAAACTTAAGAAATATCGATCAATTAGCCAAGACTATTCTGTTGTCTCCCATAAAAATGACCGGTTTAACCCAAATATGCTTAGTTTCATATCTTTGAATCAGTTACACGGATGCTGCCACATTTGGCAAATTTCATTCTTTGGTGAGTTTTGCTCTGGGAAGGAAAATGGACTTCATTGTTATAACCATTCGGGACCACATGTATTCTTAGCTTCATACTTTTCAAGTGATTGCTCTGAATTTAGCCAAATTTGGCAACCCCCATGCGTTTGATAAACTAAGTTGTAGGAATTGAAATATAGGGCATTGCCACTTTCCTTCTAGTACCTCCTATATTGAATTTTGATATATTCCATGTATTCTTAGCAAGTGATTGCACTGAACCCAGTTCAATTTGGCGCATATCATGCTTTCGATAAGCTCAGTTCTGAGAATGAAAAGTGATTTCACTGCGATTCGTATAATTTGTAATTTTTTTTTGTAAAACCCACTCTTCGAATATGCTGCATTATACGAGCACATTTGTTTCAGCAAACATTTGGGAACATTCTCGTTAAGAAAAAAAGCCAGAATGTTACTTTTGGTGTTGTTAGCTGAATATAAAAGAATACAATTTTTCTGATGTTTTCTGAATTTTAGTTAATATTTTCTCAAATTCTCAATTTCAATTGCTGATTTCTTCGGGTTTCAAATTAAAATATTGATTTTCAATCGATTTTTCTCGAATTTCAACTAATACACCGATTTTCATTACAAGTTTTCGAAATTTTAATAGAAAATTCCGAATACTGAATGTTTTTTTTTCTGAATTTCAACTGGAAATTTAATTTTATTTGATTATTTCTGCATCTCAAATTTCAAATGTAAAATCTGATTTTTACTTGAAATTTTTGAAATTCCGTTGCAAATTCGTATTTTTTTTTATTAATTTTTACCGTATTTCAAATGGAAATTCTGAATATCAAATGGACTTTTATGAATTCCAATTAGAAATTGTGAATTTCAATTAATTCTTTCTTCAGTTATTCTGCTCTCAATGAATCTCCTACGAAATTCTAATGAAGAATCGGATTTTCGATTGATATTTATGGATTTTAATCGATATTTTCTGAATTACAATTGTAAAAAGCGTAGTACGGAAGCCGAGCTAACCAATTTAAGGATTAGGAGCTTATTAGTCAGATTTGTTTGAAGATTCAGAGTTAATATAGATAGGAATACATTTTAGGTATATAGTTGAGAGCGTGAACTTATGTTATTAGGAGTAGATTGCCAGTAGATTTTCAGTGTCTCGACTATTCCTGTACCTCTGTCGCTCTGTTGTTTGAGCTGCAGCGAAGAATGAGAGTGAACTGAAGTCATTCCAAAGAAATCACATTGTCGTTACCTGTGTTTTTTTTGGTAATTTTTTAAAGTGCATCCTGATAAATTGTGGATCCACAGTTCCACAGTCTATTGCCAGGAAAATACCCATAGTAATCTGCAGCTGTAGGTATTAAAACATATCGTTAACTTACTATATAAACTTGCTTTTATATATAAACATATATATATGTATATATTAACTAATAAAGAAGTAATCGAAGCCCTTCAAGCAGTCCTTTGGTGGCATCAAAATATTTGATGACTAAAATTGAGGCAAATGTGGTTTAAAGTAACCTGATACATGTTGATTTTACCGAATGTGAATATATCTATATATTTCCCAAAAATGATTTTTAATACCTAAAAACAAAATAAATGACAGACTTCATTAACGTTGCCTACTTTGATTCAACAAGAATGAAATAATGACCGGATTGGTTTCAATTCGAGAACCAGTCCTATTGATTAGATTTCAGTTGAATAAATGAAATGTAGTTGGCGATCTTTCAGAAGCATTAATGCGTTATTATAATCATTGTTATAATACCAAACACTAATGAATAAAAACTGGTCTTTGTTAAGTTTCATCTGCTTCTTTACTATTCTTAAAACTGCATAACAACTTCGTGAAAGCCTTTAAAATAAATTGTGGGCTTCCAGATAAAATAGCTCCCGAATTTCTTCGTTTTTTTTTCCCGGGTAGCCATAAGGAAGAATTTCTTGTAGAGAGATTTCACATAACAAATAATTATCAAAGTCGATGAAGATTTATGAGTTAATTAATCGAAAAATTATGCCGCGATTTTTTTTTTCAAATGGTTCTAAAATGGCCTTTAATACGCTGTGACGGAAAATTCCTGCTTAGATGAATGTTTAACAAATCTGTCCGTAATTCCAAGCAACCGTCACATCAAGGAGCATGATTTAAAATACTAGTTCGCCCCGTGGAGGTTTTTTTGGCCGGTCCTTTCTGCGCCCCCACTTAGTTTATTACTGGATATAGATATTTCTTAACAACATCGATGTTAGTGTACAGCTTGCTTATGATTCATTGACGCTGTGTGTATGTATTTCATGGAACACTTTTTGTTGATCATTTTTTGGAGCAGGTGAGTGAGTCTAAAAGTAGACCACGTGTAAGCTCACTGAATGTGAGAAGCTCTCCGTTATCTGAACCCAGGGAATGCCAGGAAATTTGTTCTGCTGTTTTATTCGCAGGATATATTTGGACGTTCATACAATTAATCAGAATTCTGTGGTCTGTGCCAGGACAACAGGTAGCATTTGTGTCTTGTACTGTTGAATTTTTGTTCACAGAGGAAGGAATTTGTATTTCAATCGATCGTTTAGTCCGTAAAATTTCTTCTCTGCAAGTAATAAGCACTGTTCTCCTAATTTACTGAATCACATTATTTGTTTAATTTATGGTAGAGCCGAAGTCCCAAAGTTCCTCATTCTATGTCCCAATCGTACAGACTCTCTGTTTATAGAAACAAATACAGACTTGCTGACTCTATTTCAGTGTATAAAAAAATATCTACAGTAACATTTCATAATTTTCTACAACTGAGGTCAGTCATGTTTACTGCGGTTTTGCTTATCATCATTTTTACAAGTATGTTGAAGAAATTACACGATGGAGTGTAACCCTTTCTTAGATCTTTGGTTATATTCACTAAAGTCCGTGTCAGACAGTGCCATTCGAGAGAGACGTATTAAGGTCCTATACGTCGTATTTCCACTAATCGGCCATTTTGTAGGAAAAGGTGATAAAGTGGAAAAGCTCTTTTTTGTGTTGTAAAAGTCGACTTTTGGTTTCGACTTTTACATGCTGTTTTGCTGCAGGGTCTCTTAAATGTAGCATTTTATAAAATTGCAGCAGCACTAAAGTATATACGAGTATACAATTATATGGTATATATTTATGTATATAATATATATTGATTTGGAAAGATAAACATTTGATTCAATCTGCTTAAATATTATTCTATACTTAGTGTATTAATAATTATGAAGCAAGATCATGGAAAGAAAGGCTATGGTAATGGAAGCTACTTTTTCTCTCTAATCTAATTTTATCGAATACCTGCTGATAAGTGACAGATTTGGCTGAATTTATTAGAATTGGAATGTATTTAATCTAATATTATGCAATGCTTAATATGCACCAAGTTTGGCTGAAAGATACGAGAGATATGCATCAAATTTGGATGAAGATATGAATCTTACAATATATGGGTTAAGTCGGTCATTTGTATGCGAACTACCAGAATCATCACAATTTATAAAGCAACACTTTGGACAAAAACGTTTTTTGCTGCAAATGATGCAATGTTTGAAATTTTTCATTTTATTGGGGGCGAAAGCGTAAAACTCCTAAAAGTATTTACTGAAGAAATATAATTTAATTGAAACGACTTAAATTCTAACCTCTTCACACATACATACTGGAACCACACTGTTGTGTCTCGCGTTCTCTACTCAAGTATACCCCAACTGCAAGTTTGTTTGGAAAATCGCTAAAGTGGCTATACCATGCCATTTTTGCTCTATGGAAAGCAAGCGCGGCACCCATCTTGCGCAAAGCTTTCTCATCTTCCAATCTTCGGTCAATATATGATGTATAGCACTTTTTAAAATGCCTATCATTTCTGCTAGCGCAAATTCAGCCGACGATTATCCAATGAAAATTTGTGGATTTTCTTAACAGTGTCTGGCGTGGACACCTTAATTGATCGCCCACTACGGAGTTCGTCTTGACAGCTCGTACGGCTTCGTTTAAACTCTGCTACCCAATATTTTACAGTGGTAAACGAAGGAGCAGACTCTCCCAGAGTCCTTTTTTATGAGTCCAGAGTCCTTTTAAATGGAAATATTGAATTACATAACGGGAACCAATTTTTCCCATGTTTACAAATTCACTGAGATCGTTTACTATTAATGGCTCAAATAAAAATATTATACTAAACAACGTGGCGCCTTGAAACTTAAAACATATGTTTCATAAGGCTGTTACCTTTCACCAAAATTATTTTTTTTCAAACTGTTGCCAACATCTATACGTCAGGCCGGTTACTTTCGGAACCGCTATCTCACTAACTTAGTTCCTTCTGAAAGATTATTTTCCCATGCTGGAATAACGGCCAATCAGTTTCAAAGACATCTTTCTCCGCAACATTTCAACATTTTGCTACTATTGGATTACAGTTAATTTTCATTAATTTTCATGATCCCATTTTAATGTTAATTTTATATCATACATACGTATTTTTTCTTTCATAAAATAAGCTGTCCCACTAAACATTAAAACAAAAATCAAATCAACCATTAATCAAAAAATCAAAAAACTCGAAAATGTGACATTCTCTATTTAAATGGTTGTAAGATACACTGTTTGGAAAAGTCGAAAGGTCAACTTTTCATGTATATGAAAAAGTCGAAAAATCGACTTTTCGTTTATTTGAAAAAGTTGAAAAATCGATGTTGAAAAGTCGACATTTTATATACTGGAAAAAACAAAATCAAAAATTATAAAACACGATTCAAATCCCTATTCGATAATCACTCAAATAGCTTAAGCTAATTTTAAGCTTTTCTTTATCCTTTTAAAACTGACAATGAATTCTATATTTTTCGCTTTTCAGCATCGTCGAACGTGGAGAATCTGAATGTGGTGATCTTATTGAGGCCCACAAGAAATGTATGCGAGAGCAAGGTTTCAATATTTGAACTTTGCGACCCTTAGTTTTAGACTCGTTATCCGTCATCCTAATATCCTCTATGACAAACTTCAATCTCTAGTTCTCCATAAGTGGTGAATTTTCTTTTGTTTTATTGTTTTTTTTTTTATTATTATCGGGAATAAGCGAGCATTCTTGATACGCAGTCAGTCATTATGTTACAAACATGCATTGTGGTAAATGTTGCAACAACGCTTAATTTATTATAAAATTATATTTCTTAATTAGTTACTTTAATTCAATACATTAACAAAGAACATTGAAATGACAACTTAATAATTGTTGAAATAAATTCAAAAATTCCAACAAACTTTAAATGTATTTTAACATTTGCACACCCACATCGAAAGCCATATAGATTGTGATGATGAACATGGTGAAGAAGGCCAATATTCTGGATGGCTGTGGCACCGGATAGAAGGCATACACTAGAGTATGTATAATACGAGCCACTGCAGCTACACGGAAGAGATTACAAGCTATGACTGGGTTTGGATCAGTACAAATGTAAAGTATAGCCATAGTGAAGTAAGGTAAAATATTTTCCATGTCATTGCGATGAGCTCTAAAAAGATTGGCGGAAAGGAAAGTTAACAAAATAAATGATCAACTGATGACGATAAACTGATGATCATTTTACTTTACCTTCGCACTCTTTCAACGTGAGGATCGTCGAACTGAACTTCAATATTTTTAAAAAATAGATCCTCTCTATTTGGAAATACCTGAAAACAAAAAGCATTGCAAATTGTACAAATTAGGCTCTATTGAAAGAGAAAATATGTTTAAGTTTTGTTGTGTACAATGCTGAATGAAATGTAGAGCAGTAAAGTGTACCTGTTTTAAAAGCTTCTTTGGCATGATATCCAAAATCTGTAATTCAATAAAAATCAACCAGATTTTAAATAATTCTGTGTATGATGATGGTAATAATTGAACAATTTTAGAATACATACATTAACTACATAATAATAGCTATATAATTTAAAAATCATATAAATGCATCTTTAAATTATTGGAAATCACATTATTTTTGTAGCTTGGAGTGTCCTCTACCTCAGCACAATAACAGATTCATTATTAGCTTTCGATCAATCATCTACAATAGAGGCCATAGAATTTGCGATTTCTACTGGCTTGTCGCATTCTAGGCTCAATTATAGATTCGGAACTCTGTAAGTAAGTAAACGAACGTGCGCTTAAATCGTCAATATCGAGGCTTACGATACCTCATTGGTAACAGCGCAAAACAGTAATTCTAAAGTGGTACATTCGATTCTTGGCTGGCTAACTGGTGAAAAATTAATAACATTTTTTGGAAATAATTTCGAATCCTCCAGCTGAAAATTATTGGCTGCTCTATTATAACTAGACCGTCAGATTGCACAAAAACCAAGGAAAAAAGAACATGTTTTACAAATATTGCGAGAACAAACATAAGCAACAACTGTCGGCACCATCTTGTGCAAGAAGTAGAACAGAAGACCACAAATCCTTAACACAAACATTGGTATTTCAAAGAAATATATAATTGCAAGATAATCGGATTAATTCCTATAATATATAGGTAGGTCTAAAATGAGATTATCGACTCAACTTCCTTCAAGCAGCTACAACAACAAAGATAAACTACGTCGGAGTACAGGAGTGAAAATGCGGCAGAACAAGAAAACGGTGAGTCCCGTAGGGAGGCGTCCGCCATAACTGGAGCTGGAAGATGGTTCGCATCAGTTCCTTAATGCGGTTGTGCTAAATGAAAGTATCAGCAATGAATCTGGGTGTGTCATTTTATGTAAAAAAACGATCGTACTATTGCAAGATCGGCATTTTATCCATCTTACGAGGGCGGTGCTAGTAGTTTGAAAAAAACTATTTTGGTGAAAAGTTGCAACCTTATAAAACATATGTTTTAAGGTTCAAGGTGCCACGTTGTTTAATATTTTTATTTGAACCATCGAAAGTAAACGATCTCAGTGAATTTGTAAACATAGAAAAAATTTGTCACCGTTATGTGATTCAATATTTCTATTTGAAAGGTTTCAGTCCAACCAATATTAAAGCCGAGCTGGATTCTGCTCTAGGGAGGTCTGCTCCTTCTTTATGATTGGAAAATATTGGGTAGTAGAGTTTAAACGGGGCCGTACGAGCTGCCAGGACGAACACCGTAGTTGTCGCCTATTTGAAGTGTCCACGCCAGACACGATTAAGAAAATCCACAAAATGGTATTTGATGATCGTCGTCTGAAGGTGCTTGAGGTAGCTGAAATGACAAGCATTCCAATAAGTGCTATACATCGTATATTGACTGAAGATTTGAAGATGATGCGCAGATGGTTGCCGCGATTGCTTTTAATAGAGCAAAAACAACATCGCCAGACGAGTGTTTGCGGATGTTTCACCCCAATAAATTTTGCGTCGATTTATAACCATAGATGAGACATCGTGGGTACACCACTTCTCACCTGAGACAAAGGAACAGTCCAAGCAATGAACTGGATTGGGAGATTCGTATCTAAAGAAGGCGAAGAAGGTTTCATCTTTAGGCAAGGCCATGGCGTCTGTTTTTTTTTTTTTGGGATGCGTATGGGATTATTTTTTTAATTTAATTTAATTTATTTATTCAGGGTTGTAATTTTAAGCCTTAAGGCTGATTTGATTAAGTTACATTATTACAACGTGTCTTTTCCAAAATTCAATAACAAATGCATTATACAACTTTACAATACTAATGTTATAAAAAAGTTTATGTATCTTAATACCAGAAAAATATGATTTACACAATATGACGATCTACTTCACTTATTAGAATTTTTCACTATGTATGTTTTTCGGAATTATAACTTTAATTGGAATTTAGAGCTACTCCGTAAATTTATTTATTGATTATCTTCAGAAAGAGAAAACCATCAATGACGAATACTTCTTACAATAATTCATTGAAGCGTTTAGGTGATGAAATTATGAAAAAAGACTACATTTGGCGAATAACCAAGTGTTGTTTAATCAAGACAATGCTCCTGTTCACACATCCACTATTGCTATGGTCAAAATTAATGAATCAAAGTTCGAATTGCTTCATTACGTGCCTTATTCGCCAGATTTAGCTCCCTCAGATTATTTTCTATTTCCAAAGTTGAAAAAATGGCTCGGTGGTAAAAAATTTGCCAACAATAAAGAGGTGGAGCCTAAGGATGAAGGCTATTTTAAGGAATTTGATAATTCTTACTATAAAAATGGTATAGGAGCTATTAAATATCGTTGGAAAAAGTGTATCAAGCTAAAATGAAATTATGTTGAAAAACAAATAAAATTATTTCCAACTTTTTTGGTTCTTTGTTAGATCGCGTAAATTTTGATACCGCCTTCCTACATATGTATATATAAATAAAGCTGATGTATCGAATCTCAGATTTATGAACCTATTTTCATTATCAAACCTAGCTTTATTCAATGCTTGATGTGTGGCAAATTTGGATAGGCTTAGTGGAAACGAAGGAGGGGTATGAATCTAAGAATATATGGGTTAAGTCAGTCATTTTTATAAGAAATGTCAACAGCAGCAACATTAAATGGTTGAATGTTATTAGCACGACTTATAAAACAGTACCAACGAAACAATTGGCTATTTGGAAAATGCCAGACGAACAAGAGGCGAATCGTTTCCTTGTTAAAACTACCCATTTTCAATGTTATATTTTGTTGTGTTCTTTCGACAGAATGTATACAAATTTAAAAAGATTTACCAGCGAAGTAGATTGAAGAGACCTAAATTGCAAATTTAAACCTCTCAACGAACTTATTAGGATCCTATTTTTGTCTCTCGTGTTCTTTACTCCCACATCGTCCAACCGCTAGTCGGAAAGCTATTCTTGATCCACTTGTCGTCTTGCAAATCATAAAAAATGAATATCTGTATGTTTCGAAAATCGATAAACAGACTGTACCCTTCGTTATTGGCTTAGTTCCTTCCGAAAGATAAATAGTTCCTTATGCAGGAATATTTGCCACTTAAACCTTTTGGTGCTTTTGCACTTGCACTTCTTTTAAGTAAATCATTAAGTTTAGGAATAGAACTTTAAAGCACCTAAAAAATTTGATTTTGCTGAAAGTTCGATTTTTGAAAAAGTTCAAAATTCGACTTTTGTATATTTGAAAAAGTCGACCTTTCGTGTACATGAAAAAGTCAAAAGTTCTATTTCTGTATATTTGAAAATGTCGAAAAATTGACAGCCTTAAAGTACCTTTTTGTATAAAAATCTCAAAAATTTGATTTTGTTGAAAGTTCGACTTTGAAAAAGCTAAAAATTCAACTTTGTATACATGAAAAAAGTTGACCTTTCGTTACATGAAAAGTTGAACTTTTATCAATTTGAAAATGACGAAAAGTAGATTTTTTATGTATTTGAAATACATAAAGAGTTGCAAAAGTCTACCTTTTGTGTTAACTATAGATCTATGGAAGCTACAGAAATCTGAAGCAGATTAATCGGACTAATTTGATATGTGAATAAATTATTAATGAAGCAAATGGTAAAGCTGTATAATTCAATTAATTAACAAAAAAATAATGAATGGCATAAAACAAAAAATCTACCGGTTTCAACAGTTTCAGTTCTTCAATTGGCAAATTTTGTCAAAAAAAAAAATCTGGTTTTTTTTTTTTTTT
>JAHXMU010000127.1:66171-107481 GCA_019455685.1 Philornis downsi
GCCTTAATCGAAAAAAACACGGCGTATTTTCTCTTTGCTTGTGTCCACCTTTGACGCCCTTCTAATCGGCACTGAGTCAAACAATCACAGTACTATCTAAGTAGTTTTTGGAGTACGAAATCAAGTCTTTCTAACGTCATATAGCGTATACCGATCGCATTCGTACAACGCGAGATGCAGATTACTAAAGCCGTTTATTGGAAAAATGCTATGTTTCTCTTTACTATGCCTTATACTCGCATATTGATATACTGTTTTAGTTGTTTCTTTCCTGATTATTTAACAATAAATATGTTTAATTAAATATGTTTAGATTTCAACTAAGAAACGAAAGTAGTTTGTGGGCAAACGGGTTTCAAGTGAAATTAAGCTGATTTATATGAACATAAGAATGGCGGACAAAGTGCGAAGACCAGCATCAAGGTCCTCAGTTCTTATGGATATGCATGTTAACTAATGTTTGTGATTAAACGTTCAATTGTTTTTATTAGTCCACTGGGTCAGAGTTAATAGATTGAAAATGCACTTCAACTAAAACCTCATAATGGGCAGATGGCCGAACCCAACGCCATGGCTTATGGCCAGGAAATAATAATCGCTTCAGTTATTGACTATAAATTCCCTGACCTTAGCAAATTGTGCCGGTAGTTTTCTCTTAGGCTTTGTGCAACAATAACATAATTACCAATTGTTTCGGTTTATTAATTAATTATTTAAAAAAAATAGTCATTCATGTTAAGCACTGAACACTAAATTATTTATAAACAATATTTAGTTTCAATACACGCTAAAGTAGGTCATTTTACGTACGCTTTCATTGTAATAACAAACAGATTTTTTTTTGTTGTGTTGAAAATAATTAATGGATTGTTGTTGGGGTTGTTGTCGTTACTGTGGTTAATAGCTTTACATGCCTCCAGCCAAGTCAAATTTAACACAATTTTTGCCTGTGATGTAAAAACAAACAAAATTATAGGTAGATCGACTGACCACACATCTTGGATAACACAGCAAATGTTGCATAACTTTTAAACTTATTTACATGTTTATTTGTTGAAAAATTGTTTTGATTATTGTTATTATTTTTGCATCATTACCTACAGTATTTGGGAGATTTCTGGTCCATTAATGTAAACATATTACAAGTGAATTAATGACATTTATTATTGTTTATTTGTTTCCTGGAGTTAAAAGATTTCTACAACCATTACGAATTAATAGCGATAATGCAATAATGAAAATTTTGGTCGCCCCCTTGTGCGCCATCTATGGACGTCATTGTTGATTACTTTTCTGGATCGGGAAAGTTTCAGACCATCTGCACAACCTGACTTAGTCAATGCAATTGCTGTATTTTGAGGCATTTGATCATCCATTAACTACGACGAGTCCGTATAATTTGGGCAGCATTTTTCACCCCGTAAGACTGCTCAGCACAGGTTAATACGCTTGTCTCATTATAAAGGTTTTAGCGCTGCATAGCACGACAAATAGGATTAGGTAAGGTTTCGTTGTTTTTCCTTGAAATAAAAACTTAGGCCGTAATAATACCTGATATTATTCGAAATACAATATAGTGACATTTTTACAAAATAATCACTTCATCTAACTGTGGGAAGATCCAACTGGTTTTGTATTAATTTTTACAAATCTAATTAACTCTAGTACGCCGATAATTCTTCATAATATAATTTATGGTGCAGTGTTTTTAAACTGGCACCTTGGAGGCTTCAGATAATAAATAGAAATGCTAGTACGACCTAGATTAAAATCTATTATCCAATATTTTAGTGCTGCTAACGGTAGAGTAACTTTCTAGACCGGCATTATGCATTTTGTAGTAGTAGTTGAAATCGAATATTACAGCGAAGTTTTAAAAAAATAATCAAGTCATCTATGGGAATGTTCTTACGTGCACCTAATTTTGTATGCATTTTTTGTGCCCGCTTTTATAAATAAAATTGATTCTGAAACTACGATACCTTTTCATAATATCAGAGTTTACTTAAAGGTGACAACTTCGAGGTTTCGCACAACGAATGGAAATGCTTGTACGACCTAGATTAAATTCTATTACCCAAAATTTTTGTAGTAGTTAAAATCATCCATCACAGTGAAGTTTTAAAAAAAATAATGACTTTCATCTATGGGACTGCTCTTACGTGCATTTTGTATGAATTTTTTCTGCTCGCTTTTATAAATAAAATTTATTCTGAAACTACGATAATTCTCCACAATATCAGTGTTTACTTAAAGACGACGACTTGGAGACTTCTGGTAATGGAAGAAAAGTGCTTGTACGATCCAGATTAAAATCTGTTATCGAATAGTTTAGTGCTGCTAAAAAAGTGGTAACTTTCCAGGTCGGCATTATGCGTTTTGTTGTAGTTAAAATCAACCATCTCAACGAAATTTTTTAAAAATAGTGGGAATATCGTTATGTATGTGCAACTGGTTCCGTATGCTTTTTTTCTACCCGCTTTCATAACTGAAATTAACTCTAAAACTATGATAATTCTCCACAGTATCAGAGTTCATTTTAATCATTCGTGGTGTATTGTTTTTAAACTGAATTCTGTTATACTGAAAAGTTATCACAACTTTACTAACTAACTTTACAGGTCGACATTATGTGTTTTGTAGTAGTTAAAATCATTCATCACAATGAACTTTTTAAAAAAATAGTTATCCCATCTATTAGAATATTCTTACGTCCAACTGGCTTTCTATAAATTTCTTTTTTACGGTGCTACGCGCCAGACAGCGGATGCCACAATGGACATTTTACATTTAAGGGCATGGAAATTTGTCGTGGAGTAACGTGAATTGGCCACGAAGAACGTGCGATTTGATCCCAAAAGATTCTTTCTTATGTGGTTTCCTGAAGTCGTAATCGACTGATGCCGTTAAAGTTAATATAACTCAAGTCAACGCTCAACTTTGACCGGATCTATTTCATTAAAATTTGGGTCTCTCGGATCCATGCCATTTAGCGAAACCGCGGCGAACATTTGAAATATGTTATATTCCGTACGAAATGCCGTACATGGACCTTCGAAATGCAAAAATAATTTCGTTAGTTCCATTTCAACATCTGCCCACCCTATTTCGATGTCGCATTGGAATCATAGTAGTGCGTTTCAAGCATTAGTTGTATCAGCGGTGAAAATTATTGAAAATAGGCCATATCAGTTTTGGTATATTCAAATCTGACTACTTTTATTTATATCCTTTGGTTAGATTGCACGCTAATCTCGTTGAAAATGGAACATAATGGGCCAGCTGGTCGAAGTTTCCTCTGGAATTTGATTACACTTATGTCAAAGTACTCGTAATTATAAAAATAGGCCTTATCGATCCATATTTTGATATAATGCCTATACTAATTGTTTTATCACTCCTACAATATGTATTGCAACTTAATTAACAGGGTGCATCAAAAGTCATTTTATCGGCGTTTTAAACTGCTCCAGACGTCTGCAAGTGACAGTCTGCGACTTGTTGTTGAGTTTTATAGATTCGCTCCTTAAAAAAAAAAAAACATATTCGCAAAAATTGAAGCATCTTCCAAAAGAGTGATTACTTTTGCGGCACCCTGTAGTTAACATATAAGATTTGGTTGGTTCTGGTCGAACGTTACCAAAAACAGCCCATACCTTCCATCCATATTTTGATGTATCCCGATAGTGTAGGGTGTTTTATGACTCGCCCACCTGTTTATCATTATCAAATGTTGGAGATCAGTATTTACGAAGTAAGAAGTTGGCATGTTTGCTTGCGATTTTTGCCTCCATCGCATCAGCTTTATACCAAAAGTGGCAATGACCAACCTTGACTTAGAATTAATTGAAACTGTTAGCTAATTTTCATACACAACACAACTTCGGTGCTGTAACAAACTCAGCTTTTGATAGCTTTTCGGTTTGTAACACTTAACTTCGTTTTTGATTTAGAAAATTGTAAGTACCGGCAGATACCCAAAGGCAAATTGCATTATTACATTATATAGATTTCGAATACTTGTATATTTTCTTAGTAATAATTGGAATACTGTTAAATATTTTTAGAATAGCATTGTAATAATACACATTGCTTCATGCTTCATAATAAATGAAAGCTAGCGAATAGAGTAGATTTACTAAAAGAGTAGAATGTTCGGTAGCTAAACGATAAACGAAAATATTAGTTCAAATTACTTTACTTTTTACATTCGGAATATTGCAATATTTTGAGTATTTCGAACATTTCGAATATACGAGGATGTGAATGGGTCGTGAATATAATTAGACAATGAAGTAATAGGTCAAAGCACAATGCGAAACTATCAAACATGAGCAAGAATGCAGTCTATTGATGGGAACGTAACATTGCAAATCTCAGACGTAATTGCGTTCGATGTATGCTGAAGGCTATAAGTACAAGGCACTGGGGTTTGTTTCCCCCCAGTGTCTACAGAGAGGCGTAGAAATCGATGCTTGATTCAATATCTGAAAGGAAATGGCAATTATCTGAGGATTTGTGCATAGGCATTAACAAAGACAGGAAGAAGTCAAGCGCAAAGATCCCAACTATATATTGCATTGTGACAACCCTGTTTCCTTCATATGAGTTTAGAGGGATTCGATGTTGAAGATTCGATGCCAGGTGCTCGCAAACATTGAAAAGGAGACCCAGTAGCTTCGTCATCGAACACACCTTCTTGAGCACGACCCGTAAAATATTGCAAGGATTAATCGAACCATGACTAGATCTTTCTGTTAGTGTAGTTGTTAAGCCATTTCACTAGACTTGTGAAGCCTCATCCCAAACGAGGATATTAAAAATGCAATAGCCTAAGATAGAAGAATGTAAGGTCGCGCTAAGGAGCCACTAGCGAAGTATCTAATTTGGGTTAAGGGAAAAGAGATTCTGTAGGACAGAACAATGCTGGAGGCAGGAGAGAACAAACAACTCAATCACATATTCTGGGACCAGGCGTGTGAAATGCCAGCTACAATGGAATCTTAACGATTGAAATAGCAACGTTTGAATAGAAACGTTTTTGGTTAGATATATGCAGATCTAAGAACATCATGTATTACGGCGCTGGATACAGGAATGACAATAAAATACCCGAAGATAAGGTGGACTGAAAAGTTACTTTTAGGACCTAAATTCAGTATGCAGCCAACCAGCCCGAACAGGCGACAGTAGTTGTGTCGTCTAATGGCAAATATTAAAGAATAGTTTTCAAATAAGAGAAAACTTTTAATGGAGCCTGCCAATATAGGATCCCGTCTTATAATGAAAAGTAGGTCAAATTATATTAGCCCTGTGCATTTCGTTAGCTTGAAACAAAACTCTGTGAAAGTGCCTAACATAGATGTTATAGGGGCATGATTGCTTTAGGAAGTACCTTCATGGGATCATCAAATATACAGTTAGTACGAGGAGAATATCATGGATAATCAGAGCATGCTTTTCTTGATCGATTGCCTTTATCACCTGGAATTGGCGACTATAGTTGACCCAATCATAGCCGATAATACAGTTAATGTGATCAGGAAAATCGGTGGCAAACAGAACAGAAATTGACGCCGATGAATCTTAGATGCGATGAGTGCAGAGCGGGAGTCCAGACGCTGGCCAATCGGAGGCACAATCGAAGTAATGCGAAAGTGGTCCCATGGTGGAGCTTTTCCAATAAAATATTTGATATAGGACTGGATGGACTGGCTTAGAGTGAATATATAGAACATTTGAAAGCAGTCGAGATGTGGTGGAAGATTTGCTTCACTCTTGTTGGAGAAATAATGGTTGAAAATCATTATTTAAATTTGGGGGAGGTAGTCTTTAAATTTTTTATATTGTACGAATCAATTTAATGTGGTACATTTTAGATTTGAATCGCGTTGCCACTCAACCATTTCCCAAAGAACTAAATTGTATTTAAGCGTTATGCGACATTTAAGAAAAAAAACTCATGGATTTTGCTCCACCATAATGCATCTGTCACTCAGGGCTGTCATTGTGAATGAATTTCTGACTAAGAACTCAACGAATATCATCGAACAACCAAACTTCTTCACTTTCCAAAACTCAAAATAGCACTTCGAGGCACAGGTTTTCAATCGATAGAAGACATAAAACATAATTCGCAGCAAAAACTGAAGCCTTTTCCGAAAACTTCCTTTGAAAAATATTTTAATAATTGGAATATTTGTTCGAAAAGGGACCTTCTTTGAAGGCGATACAAATTTAAACGAATAACAAATACGTTGTTTCTTTTTTTTCGAAAAATTTCTGAAACTTTTTTGACAGAACGTACGAGGGTGGTTCAAACATAATCTCCTTTTGCTCGATTCACTTTTTCCAGCGATATTCAATAGCTTCTATACCCTGTTTATAGTAAGAAGTGCCAAATTCTTTAAAATAGCCATCAACCTCAGACTCCAACACTTCACTGTAGGAAAATCTTTCACCACCGAGCTATTATTTCAAGATCGGAAATAGAAAGTAGTCCCAGGGAGCTAAATCTGGCGAATAAGGTGCGCGATGAAGCAATTCGAACTGTAATTCATTAATTTTAGCCATCGCAATAGTGGATGGATAAACTAGAGCATTGTCTTGATGAAACAACATTTCTTCTTCGCCAAATGCGGCTTTTTTCCATAATTTCATCACCTAAACGATGCAATAAATTAGCATAATATTCGCTGTTGATGGTTTTCCCTTTCTGAAGGTAATCAATAAAAATAGTCCCATGCGTATCCCAAAAAACAGACTATGTGGCCTTGCCTATAGATGGAACAGTATTCTCCTTCTTTGGACACGATTCTTTTAATTCCAGTCCACTGTATTGACTGTTCCTTTTTCTCAGCTGTGATGTAGTGGACCCATGTCTCATCTATGTTATAAATCGACGCAAAAATTCGACTTTATTGCGGTGAAACATCACCAAAAACTTTGCTGAGATATCTTCAGAACGCTGTTTTTGCTCTATTGAAAGCAAGCATATGGCTGCCATCTTGAGCCCAGCTTTCTCATCTTCAAATCTTCGGTCAATATACGATGTACGATGTCGTATAGCACTTTTTGGAAATGCCTATCATTTTAGCTAGCCCACGCACCATCAACTGACGATCATCCAATACCATTTGGTGGATTTTCTTAACCGTGTCTGGCGTGGACACCTCAATTAGACGACCCCTACGGTGTCCGTCTTGTTCGTACGGCCTCGTTTAAACTCTGTTACTTAATATTTTACAATCCTAAACGAGGGAGCAGGCTGCCCCAGAGTAGAATCTAGCTCGGCTTTAATATTGGTTGCACTGAGTTCTTTCAAATGGAAATATTAAATTACATAACGGTGACCAATTTTTTCCATGTTTACAAATTCACTGAGATCGTCTACTTTTGATGGCTCAAATAAAAATACCAAACAACGTGGCGCCTTGAAACTTGAAAACGTTGCCCATTTTCACAAAATACTTTTGCTTTCAAACTACTGGCACCTTCATAGTTGATATTATGATCCCAAACGAGAATAATTGGATCTATACAGAATATGTTTTAAGACGCAAGAAGATGGTTTTTGCCGCCGCAGAATCTTCAGTTACGAAAAAGATAAAGTGGGGTTCTGAATGTTTCCTGAACATTAGAGACAAGGGCCTATAGTCCGCACATAACTTTTGTGAAAACATTGAATTTCTTTGCTTTTACATCGTAATGTCAATTTTTCGATATTTCAGTATTTGAAATCCCATATTTTCCGTTGCTCTTACGTACGCAATGAGCTTCTGAACTTACCATTAAAGCCTCTTCAGACATGTTGAGTTTTCGTTAATTGCGCACTTGATTTAATTCAATCTTTCAGATTTCTATTTCTGTAATTTATAGTTTTTACAGTGTATACAGAAACGCTCATGAATGAATATCGGCCACTGTGTCACTAACGCCGGCTTTTGTTTAAACTATTAATAAATCTCGAATTTGTTTGTTTTTGGTTGTTTTGCTTTGCTTTCTTTGTGTTCACAAATATTTGTTAATGGTTGAAATCCAACGTCAGTGCCGCACGCAAACAAAACCGCTCAAAGTCTCGATATCGACTGAAACTTTGGAATAGACCCTAAATGGCTCAATGGCTATATTTCTCGAAACGTTGACGGTTATTCAAAATGCGAAATTGAAAATGTACAAAAAACTATTATTTATGTTTGTGTTGGGAATACGAGCGGCACACAGAAAGACAGACATACAGACGGACAGACCGTCGGGCGGGCTTATAAACCGAGCTAAAAAGAGAGACCGGAAATAAATTTAACCAAAAAACACACACTGACACACGCACGGAAAAGACAAAACAATGGAAAGAATCATGAAAACAAAACTATTTTAATTACTTATTTGTAGCTTCTGTGAAATTGATTTGAGTTTCTGTGTTCCGATATCAGGGTGGCATTGTAAGAAGAAGGGAGCCAGCTTATACAACAGCGGACGGACAGACAGACAGACCTATGTTGCGCCAGTAAACAGACAAGAGATAAAATCATGTAAAAATTGATGATAATTAAAACGTGATAAATTAAAGAGACAACGCGAAGCGTTCACTGATTGTGCGATAAAAGTTAGAAAAACATTAACAAAAAGACAGCAGTTGCAATCTAGGAAATGCTACGAAAAAACATCTAAATGCTATGGATTTATTTAGGCCAAGAAGATGAATTCACGTTTTTCTATGACTCACTTGTTGCAGATATTACATTTTGAAACCGTTTCCCCATAATGAATTACAACGTGATGTTTTACAACTATTAAGCAGCTTAAATTAAGTCAAGTGCACAGATTAGTGGCTCACCCATTGTTGCCCCTAGTGGAGAACACGGAAGATATTTACATTGTTCCAACTCTTATTCAGTCTGCCTCCTCCCTCCCTTCCCCTTTGCTTACTCTTACTATCAGTTATGGTCACAGTGAGTGAGTGAGTGATCATGCCGATGTAACGCATTTGGCCTGATGACAAGATGCAATTGTTGCTAAACACTTTCTCAAATTACGGACAATCATCCGACACACAGCGAGTGAGTATGCAATGTTGATACATAACATCTTAAGTAGATCCGCAGTGGGGTGACTTAGGCACACCAATCAATATGATTTAAGCAAATAATTGGCGATTCTTACGTATTAAGATGACAGGTTAAATAATGATTGTCATCTGTTATGCACCAAACGTAAAAAGGAATTTGCAACGTTTCAGTCTTCACTAATCAATATAATTTAAGCAGATAAATTGGTGATTCTTACGTATTAAGATGACAGGTTAAATAATGATTATCATCTATTATGCACCAAATGTAGAAAGGAATTTCTAACGTCTCAGTCTTCACTAATCAATATAATTTAAGAAAAATAAATTGACGATTCTTACGTATTGAGATGACTGGTTGAAAAATGATTACTATCTATTATGGAACAAACGTAGAAAGGAATTTTCAACGTTTTCAGTCTTCCGCGCTTCTTGTGTAATTCGTCACGCTAAAATTCCAAAATATTTCATGATAAATCAGATATTTTATGCCTTTAAATCATACCCTTAAATCGTATCCCCTATACAGAAGTTAAGGCCTTTGAAAATTTCATCATGTTGCATCAAAAAGGTTGCAAAAACAACTTTTGGGTGCAAATTTAATGTAAGAAGTTCGAAAAAAATCCATTTTTTTTTTTGCATTACTTTGAACGCTTCATTAACATTGTTAGAAGGATCCAATTTAGATCAAATAGACACAGTTTTCTTCAATAGCTTGTCATTTTGAACGTAATTCTATTACGTTGCTCTCACAGAAACTCTCGTCTCTATTGACAAAAAATGTAGTCAATTTTCGCAAGCTTTCTTTTAAGCCAATTTTTTAACAACCAAATCATTTGACATAGACAAGAACAGGTGATAATTACTTGACACCAGGTCCGGACTATAAGAGGGATGCATAAGAACCTCTGAACCAAGCCCCAGGAGCCTCATTATTGATGTTGGGTTGCCTGGCATTGTCCTCATGGAACACAATTCCTTTCCTATTGGACAAAGTTGGCCACTTTTGGGCGAATGCTGCAGTCGGACGGTTTATTCATTTTTATAGTACGGGCAAAAATAAAGATTTTGCACATAGTGGTGCAGCTCATAGCAGATGATTCTCTGCCAACTCCACCGAATGCGCAGCAACAACTTCCTTGCTGTAAATACTGGCTTAGTTACCTTTTGCGCCGGCTCACCGCCAATTTTCTATTTCTATTTTCGCTTAACGTTGTCGTAAGTCACCATTCACCCTCCGTTTCAGAAGTGAGCCGATTTTTTTGCAATTCAGCAGCGATTCGCAGACGAAAATTCGGTCCATGAGGTTTTTATTGCGTAAACTCTTGTGACATCCTTATATCAAGCTGATTTTTGTATCCAGCCTATTTCAAGTCATTTCAAATGATTTTTTGTGCAATGCTCAGCTTCTTGGCAATTGACGATTTGACGATTTCTATTATTTTAATGACATTTTCAGCAATTGGAGTGGGGCATCTTTGTTATCAAAATTACCCGAACGGAATCGACGAAACCAAAATTGTGGACGATGGGCTGTTACAGTATTAGGACCGTAAACACTATTCATAATTTCAGCCGTCTAGGCTGTGTTTTCATCTTTATGTATGAAAAGCTATGAAGTATTTTCTCTTCGCTGGTGTCCATTTTTGATGATGATTTTGATCAAACAATATCAAATCCAGCAATCACAAAACTATTGGGATAATTTTTGAAGTACTTAATGTTATCTATCTGACGCCATCTAGCGTAATCCGGTTGCACTTGTACATCCCGAGGTACAGATTGCTAAAGCCATCTATTCGTAAAATAATGAACTTCTTTTTACTAAACCTTATATGTGATGTATCCTAAGGTACGGAACTACAAATTCATAATTTCGCTTCACACTTTGACCGACACCACTTTTTTGTTTTAAATTTAAACTAAACAGACAGCAATAGTCTGATCAAGGGTAGGAAATGTTAAAATTGTTAATAAAGAACATAAAAACGCAAGTAATAAGTGAAAAATTGGAGTCGCTTTAAAAAGCATCTCGAACACCTATTGCGGCACCATATAAATCTACTGGATTCCGATTCTACAGCCCTGCAAACATCTTAAATTGGACTAAAGTATTAGAAAGATATTGCTTAAATGTTTACTGATTTAATTGTATCTTCGCCCGGTGGAATGATACGGTGGTTTGATGCGGCAAAAATTGAACATTCAGAAGGAAGCGTTTAAGATATCAATTTCATGACTTTTTAAGTTGATTGTGTGAAGTCCGTTTGCTTGGCTGGCTGGTAGACAAAATAGATATCGTAAATCATCATAAAACTTCTTAAAAATTGCCACAGACTAATATTTTGCCTTCTGGTACCTCCTATACAAATTGATGATTTAAATCACATGTTCATAGGTTCATATTTTCTACCCAGTAGCACTAAATTCACTTAAATTGGATTTACTGAGATAGCATCTATAAATGAAAATGAGCAACATAGTAATATCTTTTTTGGTATCTCCCATACAAATTGGACGATTTTTCGAAATTCAATTTTATCCCAGTAACTCCTAATACGTAAACTGTGGCTACATGAATTTTTGTCCATTATATTGGTCTGTATTTCGTGGTAAAATTTGAAGAAATCGAACAGTTAAGCATGTCCCTTCTGGTACATCCCATAGGAATGGCCGACTTCGCCCATATTGATTGATTCACATCTTTTGTATAATAAATTCTCTTGCATTTCATGAATAATGAATAATGAATTTCAACACTAAAAGTAATCATATAGAGAGAGCTTCTCACATTCAGTAAGCTAACACACATTCTACACTCACTCAACGGTATCTACAGTTTAACGACGATTCCGACTGTCACAGTTTCAGAAGTATTTACAAGGCTTGCCGATTACTCGACTACTCGAAGTGTTCGTTGGATACATCGATATCAAATAATGATAAATTGCTGTATGCGGGGTTGAACCATCGCGACACGGTCAGTCTCTATATCTTCTGTATAGTTACATAGAATTTTTTCGTATTTGTTACACATTAGGGGTTTGTTAAACTACTGTCTGAGAACAAAAATACACCGCATTGTTACACCCCTTCTGATACCTCCCATGCAAATTTGGTGATTTTTCGAAATTCAATTATTATTTGCTTCAACTCTTAATTTATAATTGTATTGCTTTGCAATATCTGGCAAAATCTGAAAATCCCCGACTAAGTAACCAATCCCCTTCTGCTTCCTCCCATTCAAGTGACCGACTTACCTCAAATATTCTTAGCTTCATATCTTTCACTCAGTTTCAATGATATCACCCATATAGTGCACACGTCAAGCTTTTGATATGAGTTATTTCTGAGAATGAGAATGGACGGCAGTACCAGTCCACTTCGGGTAACTCCCACATGAAATGATTGATATAGCGCCGTTTCTGGTATCCACTATGCCTGATTTAGACCATATACTCCTGGACTCATATCTTTGCTTCAATTGTGCGGGGTTATCCATTTAGTGATTTCAAAACCGCCGGTCTGGCAAGGCTGTCAGCTGTTAACTAGCTGTCATCTGAAGCGTTATTTATTTAATGAAAGGTTTGCCATTTATGAATATGGATCGTTTTACAGTCGAAGAACGCGTAAAAACATGGACAATTTTAGAGCATCACGGGGTGATTATGGTCGTCATAATCGACTTACTGTACAAGGAATTGGCAAGATTATTAAGAAATTTGAAGAAATTGGAAGCGTTACGATAATATCGCTTGTTAGTAAAACTATGGCGGATAATTTAAATTTTAATTCAGAGCGCAATGACCGTATGACAACCGATTTTTCTGGCCTGCTATTGAATATTATGAATTGGACGGTTTCAAAAAGGCGGTGCCACAAACCACACAACATGATCACGTTTTAGCGACGTCAATTGGCCACCAAGATCATGCGATTTGACGCCGTTAACTTTGTTTTGTGGGGCTAGGTCAAAGACCGTATCTACACGGATAATCCCCATAGGTTGGAGCAAGTTGTCGCCGAGATGCAAAAGGATCCTCTGTTTGCAACCAATCCGCAGGCGGTCATTTAAATGGCATTGTCTTTTGTATATAACGGCAAGGTCCAAGCTTTACGATGAAATAAAAGTTTCATCGAAATCATGGCTTTATCTGTGTTTTATTTAACTTTGAAACCGAAAAATGGATAACCCGGTGCTAAATGTCGTATTGTGTATTAATTCAGATAATATATTGATAAGAATATGACGATTTATCACGCACTCCAGTTTTGGCCATAAAAAAGGAAGTTGGGTGTTGCTATATATAAGTCAATTCACCTGGTGGAAATTTCTGTATTGGTTCCTAACACAAATCATCAAAAAATGTCACATAAAGCGAGTCAATTGTAAGTGGGTGTATTAGCACTGTGCATAGTCGATTTTCGCGATGTTGTATCTCGGAGAAGCGTAATGTTTTATGATGCAATTAAACTCACTCTGAACTTCTGTCACACCAGTCAGTAAGGCACGCCTTGACTTTGCGCCGTAGTACAGCTCTGTCACAAAATAATAACAAACCTTTTTTCCCATATTAATTAAGTCGACATCGTATTTTCGTATCGCATGCTAAGAGATGAAATGTTATAAAATCTTGACGTCTCAACAAATAGCCGTAGTGACAACAATGACTTAAGCAGATTGGTTTTGTAACTTTCTTTTCAACGATTCAATGATTTCTCCTCTTCCACTTGATGTCTTTTGCCGACGCTTTTGGTTGATTGACTCAAGAGAATTCAATTTCAGCGGTTGTTTGTGTGTGTGTGTGTGTTTGTGTGTTCATTACTCATTATAGAATTTTTTATAGAAAAAATATTGTGTTATTTTTTTGTACCTTTTATAATGATTTATTTGTTTGTTTTAAACATTTCATTGCACAAAACGTGATCAAGTTTTTAATGATGAACTAAACCAGAAACTTAAACGGGCAATTTTGATTCACTGCCAGGTAAATGATGTTGAACTTGACAATTAATAAAATGGATTTGGAACAATACAAAAAAATAGTGTTAGAGACTTGCGACTACTATATTCCTAACCAAATTATGGGTCAAGGTCTGATAGTAGAGAATCAATGTCATCTCTGGCTGCGTAGTTATAAATAATTCGTTGAACTTTAGAATGGAAGAAGTCCTTTTATTGCTAAAAATGTATCAAATCAATCAATTGACGGACTGTTGATACTTTTACCTCTCATGGGACCCTGAAATAGTTCAAAATCATTGACGACATACGGAGTAGGGTGGATATTATTCCCTGCGTTCGCCCGCTTTCGTCAGCAGTGAGTCGCTGTCAATGTGTTTACACTTGAGTGATAATGCAGCCAATATTTTCACTTCCTTAAATTGACCCATTTTTGGATAGTGATTTTTGTTGCTGTTTTGGTGATCAATTAATTTTAATAAAACAACAACGCTTCTCAAGTGACGCTTTTAAATATATAACACAAATTTTATCTGCAAATTAAACTCAGAGACGGAGAGAGGCAAACCGGGTGGGCCTCTCTTAATTCAAATGTCGAAAATATTTCGGTCATTGATCGTAAGTTCATTAACTTGAGCAGAGACTTCGATGTTGTTGACGTTGTTGTCGAATAAATCAAACCCTTTGGAGCGTGTCTCAACTGCAAAAGAGTAAGATAATCAACATTTGCATAAGGAATATATTAGTCTTATATTTGAGACAGAGGGCTGTGATGTGACCAGGGTTGTGGAGACGAATTTGGAATTGGGCTTATTAGGAGTTTAAGTTCAGCAGATTTGATCAGCTTCGGAGTTGGAGTAGGTTTTTTAGAGCGATTTAAAAAATTCGGTATTCAAAAATTGTTTACCTTAACTTTTACTACCGTATCCAAAAAATAAAACTATTTGCCGATTTAATCTTACAAAGCATTAATAATACACATTTTGTGTCAAATTTCACATCATAAATGGCATTAACGTTTAAACTACTCTTAGTTTTGTACGACACAAATAGAGATTTCGTCAATTTTTATGTGTGATTTTGTTGCACAAAGAATTTTGTTTCTGTAATGGAATTTCTGTTGCAGTAATTTTTAGAATGCTGCAGAAGATATTCAGTAAAAAGACCCTGTCGAAACGAAATGTTTACAAAAGAGAGTAGAGAACTTTTATCGATGAAAGTCACGTAGAAACAAATCCGACATTTAGTGATTAAATAAAAACCGTCGACTAAGAATTAGAAAACAGGCAATTCCATTAAGTAAAAGTACCTTTTGAGTCTCGGGTGCATTTCCGTAATGGAGTTTCTGTTGCAGTAATATTTAGAATGCTGCAGAAGACACTCGGTAGAAATACCCTGTCGAAAATAAATGTCTACAAATGGCATAAACAGTTTAAAGAGCGTCGATAACTTCTGTCGATGAAAGTCACGTATGACAAATCCGAGATTTAGGGATTAAAAACCGCCGATTAAGAATTAGGAATCAGTCAATTCTATTTAAAAAAAATATCTTTTGGGTCTCGGATGCATTTGGCACAAAAAATACAACATGTTTTCGAAAACGATTATCGCGTTAAAACCTGTGATGAGACGATTTCTGTCATAACTGCCATTCACGTCATGAAACGTATTATTACATGAAATGAGACTTGGACTTATACTTATGATCCAGAAACAACCAACCTATCAAATGAATATAGTGCCAAAAATGAAACAAGACCGAAGAGATCGCGTCAAAGTCGCTTTTAAATCAAGATTATGCTGACACTTTTCATCAATTATTTTGGTATTGAACATCATGAGTTTCTTCAGATGGGGCAAAATTTCAACCAGTAATATCACCTAAGTGTTACGCGCCTCTTTGCGTGAAGCTATTTGCAAAAAGAAGCGGAATTTACGGGCAGATGACTCCTGGTTTTTACACAACGAAAATACGTGATCCCATTAAAATCCAAGTGGCATCGCCCCACAACAACTGTATTTGCCCGATTTAGCATCATATGATTTCTGGCTATTTCCGAAACTCAAAAGACTACTCCTAGCACAAAGTTTTGAATTGATTGAAGAGATTTAATTTGAATCGTAACATAATCTGAAGATCACACTGGAAGACGAGAATTGGAAAAAAATTTTGATATATTTGTATTGTGTCCTGGCAGAAATTATGTGAAGGCATTGAAATAGCTTTGGACGAATAAAGATGTATCATTTTCTCTAGATACAGTAGTCTATAATAAATACCTAATTCAATTCATCAGTAAATTGCAAATGAAGGGAACAAATTACAAGTGAGTGTACTATCAGTTGATGGGTGAACAAATCGCAATGCGTTGTGGAGTTAAAGTTTCGCAAATCTGTATCTCTACACTTTGTCTCCTTACTAAAGGCATAGATTTTTGTTTCTTTAAACACAAATATCACGTTTCATTTGACAAAAAATATGCATATGAGTTCGAGTTGAAGTTAGAATTGTTGTTAGAATCGAAATTAAGAATTCTAAAACTGCGAAATTAGAGTCGGTATTATTTCATTTTACTTCAACATCACAGTCATGTTTGTGACTTAGGTGGAAATTTGGTTTACTTAGAGTTTTTCTGATGGAGAACATAGTTTTATATGAAAGCTTTTACAATCAGACAGTAATATTACATTTATAAAATAAATAATTTGAATAAAACGTTGTTGTCGAAGTTAGATATGAAGTTGGAGTTGTGAATTCAAAAATTGTGGAGTTGGAATCGAAATCTACTAATTGTAGCAGAAGCCCATGAACGGCAAATTTTTAGCGAAAAGAAAGCTAAAAAAAATGAAAATAATTTAACTTTTTTCAAGAAAATTCATGTAGTTCCAACCTGAAGAGATATATTAATTTTTATTGATTTTATAAGTTGAATTGAATTGCATTTTAAATGCATATCTTATCCCGCAAGAACTTTTAGTGTGAATAAAGATCTCATCTGCTAACTATCTTTATTCACACCAAAAATTCTTGCGGGATAAGATATGCATTTCAAATTCAATTCGGTTCAAGAATTCATAAAAATTACAAAAAAATGTGTAATTTTCAATCAGTCATCTTTTCCTTTCTTTTTTGCCATTAGATCGAATTACTTGAAGATAGAGTAGAATCTAGCTCGGCTTTAATGTTGGTTTAAAGGTCTCAGTCCAACCAATATTAAAGCCGAGCTAGGAATATTGAATGGAAATATTGAATGACATAACGGTGACTGATTTTTTCCATTCTACAAATTCACTGAGATTCTTTACTTCTGATGCCTCTAATAAAAGTATTAAACAACGTGTCAAACATATGTTTTATGAGGTTGCCACTTTTCATGAAAATAATTTTTTTCAAGTTACTGTCACCATCTATACGTCAGGTCGGCTAGTTTTCGGACCGCCCTAGTAATAAGGACTATATTCGTTTTCGTTTCAAATAATAAAATGTGTACTTATACTCATCAGAACAGTAATATTGCGTTACATGAAAAGTGCGTTAGTGACTTAAATATTCTTAGCTGAACCGAACTTGTCTAAATTATTACAAAAATCCACAATAAATGGCAATTTGAAAGTTACATTCTACGGGACAGACAGTCCACGTTTGACGTTTGATGAGTTGACATTTTTTTTTCGAGTTTTTCATACTTTGAACTTTAAGTCCTTGCACACCATCAAGTGGCGAAAAAGATCGGTTTACTAAGCAAATAATATTAATAATAAAAATTTCAAATAGGAAATGTATGTATGGATTTATAATATTGTCTTCAGGGGTATAACCTTTTAAAATGCTAACCCAACCTGAATGCAAAATCTGATTTTATGTCGAAATACTCGTATGTATCCAAAAACCAAGATACAGTGAGCGCATTTCGTTTAGCCGAACATAGCAGGAAACACATTTATTTGTGCTTATCTCCAAAACCGTTGAATATTTGTATATCATGTTTTCTCATTATTATACTGATCATACGATCAGTTTGAATACGTGCATTGTCTGTTGACAAAAAATCAGTTTGCTTGCGCGAGCGTTAAGTTCCTACTAATTTAGTGCGCACTTAGTTTTGACGAATTTGTATTTAATTGTGAAAAAAAAACAATTCAAACACTAATAAATCGGTAAGTAAAGCATAAAACTTATAAAGTGAAGTGTGTTTAAGTTTTTGGTCCATAAGAAATAAAGTTTGTTTTTATAAATTGCAGCCATGCCGAAGGGAAAGTATTCTGAATGAGGTGGAAAAAGTTAAGTTTACTGCGTACAAGGAAAGTGGTCTAAACAATTCCGAAATCGGACGGAAAATAAACCATTCTGAAAAGGTCATCCGAAATTTTTTGAAAATGTAGGACGATTACGGAAAAAATCCGCCAAACGAAAGGTCGAACGAAGATTTCAAAGCGACACGTTAACTAAATTCGTTCATTGGCTACAAAGAACTAATTGAGTGTGGTGAAATTGTTCATACTCTTGAATTGCCTATAGGAAAGCGACGTGTTCAAGCTGTTTTGGCAGCCGCACCAAACCTGGTTTACAGGAGACCAATGAAAACACTTCTCCTAACGTAGCCTTATAATGATGCTCGACTCAAATTTGCACAAGAGCCCATGACCTGGACTTTCCAATGGAAGAATGTGGTTTTTTCAGACGAAAAAAAATGTAATCTGTTATTGGCATGATTTGAAGGCTTCAGAGTCACCACGCCTAAGTAGAAATTTTGGTGGAGGCAGTGTAATGGTTCGGGGTGTTTTTTAGTTTTATGGAAAGTCAAAAATCTGCGGCATTCCGGCAAAAACCAACAGTGAGAAGTACACCGAACTTTTAGAAGCCGAATTGATTCCTTTCCGGGAAGATCGCCTTAATGAGGATGCCTGTTTCCAGCAAGACAACGCATCAATCCATCGTTCTCGTCAAACAACGAGCTGGTTTCCTTCAAAACAGCTGAAGTCCTCATCTGAACTCTATAGAGAACTTGTGGGGCATGTTGGCTAGAAAGGTTTATGGAAATGGAAGGCAATTTACATCCATTCAAGAATTAGGCTGATGTCAGAGTGGCCGCGATAAGCGATTCGATAATATTGGGCGACTCTGCGCGAGAAAGCTCTGCATGCATATTTACAAGTAATCGCCTAAAACATGTCAGAGTGCGGGCGAAGCGAGAAGAGAGCCAAAGCGGCAAATGAAGAGAATTGCGAGAAAGCGATTCTGAATCGCTTTATCGCTTGATATCGCTTTGGTTATACGTATGTTTTTGTTGCATATTAAACTTAAAGTTCCGTTGGTTTTTATGTGAAATATGTTTTTTTGCAATTTAAGCTTAAATTACAGTTTGTTTCACAATGATACACTTTTTTATGAATTTGGTGTCAATTGCAATCGAACTGTCACGGTGACAAACTATAAAAATGAGCAAGGAACTTTGTATAAACGTTGAAGAATTAATATCTGAAATTTTTAAGCGTTCGGTTTTGTGGGACCAGAAATCAAAAAATTACCACAACCGGCTGGTTGTTGAAAAAAATTGAAACGAAATTGAAGACACTTTGGAAATTTCAAGTAAGTTTTGTATTTATTTATATTAGTGGATATATAATATTACAGCCTATGTGTACATATAAAACTGCAAAAGGCACCTCGAACAAGTTGTCCTGTTCTTAAATTAGTAGGATGAAAAGACTCTTCACTTCTATTATTTTTAATGTGTGTGTGTGTGTTCTGATTGATATTGGGACTTCCTTCAAGGTCAATAATTGTGTTATGAAGAATACAAATTGCTTTTACCAAAAGATCAACGAACTCAGGACCGGTTTCAATTGGCTTCCAGAGCAAACGCCATTTGGAAGTCATTATTCCAAAAGCGCATTCAATGCACCTTCGCGCTCGAGAGAGTCGGCTATTGAAATACTCTTTTTCAGCATTAATAATGCATCTTGAGTATGGCCTCAAAAGAGTTACTAATAGCGGATAAGCTTCATCGCCTACAAAAGCATGGGGCATTTTAATATTTGTTCCAGGCAAATTAGTATCTGGTGGCATGAACTGTCGAGATTTAAGTTGTCGATAAAGCTGCGATGCATTAAATGTGCCACCATCACTTTGTTTGCCATATCCTCCAACTTCAATAGCAATAAATTTGCTATTCGCATCAGCCACTCCCTGAAGAACCACTGAAATATATTTTTTATAATTATAAAACATAGATCCTGAATGAGGTGGACACTGAATGCGAATATGTTTCCGATCAATAGCCCCAGCACAATTTGGAAAGTTCCACAATTTCCAAAATTCGTCAGCTATGTGACTAATCATTTCTTTTGTAGGCTGTGGCATATGCTTTGGCTGCAACTCCTTCCAAAGAGCTGTGACGGTTTCCTTGACAATAACGGAGACAGTAGTCCTTCCTATTTTAAATGAATAAGCCAATGATGTAAACGAAGCCCCCGTTGCTAAATATCTGCAATGAGTTAAGTTTTTGTTTATACATTACATTTTTTTTATTAACTTTCAGAGGACTGTTAAAAAAAAAGTGGAAAAATCTTCGAGACCAGTTTCGGAATGAATACAAAAAGAAGCCAATAGAAAAGTCAGGAGATTGTTTACCTGATGCTGATCATTATACTTCATGGCCACACTTTGAAGCACTAATGTTTTTGAAAGACCAAATGAAGCCTAGACAATCGTTTGGCAATTTGGACGCCGGCTGCTCCAATAGTACTTTAAGTATTCCGGAGTTTGACGATTCGCTAGACACCGCGTTGTCACAAAACTTGACTGATTTATGTAACTCCGATGAGAAAAAGACTTTTACTCCAAAAAAGGAAAACATAAAATTAAACATGCCGTCTCAACTACTGGCCATTGAAAAGGAGGAACTAAAATTATTTGAAAAGAAAATCAATGCACCAAAGGGAGACGATGATCTAGCTTTTTTTGAGAGCCTTCTGCCATATATGAAATCTATGGATATACGAAAAAAAAATGCTTTGCAGAATGGAAATTCAAAAGATTGTTTTTTCCCATTTTGATGAAGGAAATACAGATAACGCTGCCCTAAAATAACTAAATATGGATACAAACTTTAATATATGTTAACTAATATATAATATATATATGTAAGTAATAAATATAAACAATGTATACAAAACAAAATTAGCTCAAAGTTATTATCAGTTTTTCACAAGGCGTTATGGGGTGGGTAACAAAATTTGACCAACATTTTTCCAACTTCGTACCAATTTTCTCCAAAATATAGTCAAAAGTAGTTATTGACATTCGGGTGTAATTGAAAAACTGCCTCAAATTCATATATAAAGTATGAAATTCGCCATTCAAACGAATTTCCCGTTTGTTTTTTTCATCACAACATTTAATACTGCTGCTGACGCAAAAAATTCGTCGTCCGAATCCATTACGACTATGACTTCGACTGAGATGAAAATCAGAAAATAAATTTTTCTCGCTTTGCTGAAAGCTTTCACTCTGACATGTCATCTCTTTGCAGATCGCAGCGAATATTATCGCTTCTCGCTTCGCATCGCTTATAGCGTCCACTCTGACATCAGCCTTAAGGAATGCCATTGTGACTTGCTGGGGAAAGATTGATTCAAATGAATTGCAAAATTTGATAAATAGTATGGAAAAACGCATTTACGAAGTATTGATGAACACAGGAGGCAAGACCAAATATTAACTCAATAAAAATTTCATTAATGTTAAATAAATGTAAGAAAAAAGTTCATTCGGCTGCACGTAGTGCGCTACAAATAGATGAATGATTTAAATAAAATCCATGTTTTTCTCTAATGTCAAATGTTTTACTTAGTTTTTGTGCGGAAATCAAGTAGAACTATTAAAACTCTATTTTACGCAAACTTACATTAACATTTATAACTTTCACTGACCGGAATGTTCAAAAGTATTTACTCGGCTAAACGAAATGCGCTCACTGTATTGTTATAAGTTTATAATGTTACTAATGTGGATATTTTATAACTGAGAATATATCAATTTTTCATTTATTTTTACTTAATAGGGAAAACTTCATTTCATTTCATTCATTTGTGGTTCGTATGAAAATTATCGAGTAGCTTCGACAGTTTTCCTTATAACTTTCACAATTCGTAACAATAACTCAAATGGGCCAAGAGAGATTTACTTGCAAGACAGCGGCTAAATTTTTACTCTTACATTTTCTGCCTTTGGTATAAGGACATTGGCTGAGAGTATGTGTTTTTGTGTATAAAATTATTTTTTATTTATGAAAGAAGGACAAAATTCTTACCTCTTTCTCCGATATTTTTAAAGAACTGCTAACCATTGTGAATGATGTATTGATGACGTGATATTTTATAAAGCCTCCAATAGCATTTAACGTTTATCGCTAATACACAAATCTGATTTATCGAACAATAAGTTTGTTAACTGTACTTATGACAATTCATTACATGTACATACAGAATGTCAACAAAATAAAATTTATGATTATGGATGGCACTAAGAAGGATAAAAAAGGAAATTAAATTAATTTCCAATAATGTATAGGGTGTCCCAGCAAGAACGCAAGATTTAAATTGAATTGTTTCTCTTGCTGTATGACATGTGGCGCCGTCTTGTTGAAACCACATATCCTCCACATTCACTTCTTCAATTCTAGGCACGAAAAAACTGGTTATCATTTCACGATACCGAACACCATTGACTGTTTGCGCTTGAAATGCCTCATTTTCATAAAAAAAGGTCCAATGATTCCTCCAGCCCAAATTCCACACCACACAGTGACACGTTGAGGATGCATTTGCTTCTCGTGAATCACTCGAGGATTTTTCACACCCCAAATGCGACAATTCTGCCTATTGACGAAGCCATCAAGATGGAAATGGACCTCGTCACTAAAGATGATTTTATCGGCAGAATCAGCATTTTCATGTTGTCTCTCCAATAACCAATTACCGAACTCCCTTCGCTGTCCATGGTCAGCTGGCTTCAGTTCCTGAGTCGATTGAACTTTGTATGCATGAAAATGCAAATCCTTCGTCAAAATTCGCTGCATAGTGGATTTGGAGACACCAATTTGCCGAGCTCGGTGTCGAATTGAGGTGGATGGAGTTTGAGCGACATCATCACGTACAGCTGTGACATTTTCGGTCGATCGACCTGGTCGAAGACGCGTTGTTGCCTTTACATCACTAACAGACCCAGTTTTAGCAAATTTATCCATTAATCTCTTTACAGTTGACTCTTTTAGAGCATTATTGTGACCCCAAATTGATTGCAATTTGCGAACTGTAGCCGCAAAACTTTCACCATTTTGGTAAAACAATTTCACAATGAGAATGCGTTGTTCATTCGTGTAGCACTCCATTTTTACTAACCTCGTACCTTCTACTAGCAAACAATAACAATTGTTCAAATGTCAAACAATGACATTTGAATGGCGCCAAATTTAAATCTTGCGTTCTTGCTTGGACACCCTTTATGTAAAATTCCAGTAAAAACTGTATATCACACGACACTTGCACGGATATTCACAAAGATTTTGTTTAATTCTTTTTACATTAATTCCATAAATATTAAAAAAATAAATAATTAACATGGCAAAAGGGGCAATGTCTTTTCATTACACACAACAACAGTACACAACGTTTATATATCAAATGCCAGTTGTTTGAAATGTGAAAAAAAAACTTTCAAACAGATTTATATATCGAACGATTTATACAATTTATGCAGTTATTGTTAACCAAGTTAAGCAGTTGGAGCAGTTGAAAAAATATGTCTGTTTTTTTTTTCTTTCTTTCTTGTTAAAACCAAATGCGTCGATTATGATAGAAGTGAGCACAAAATCACCATAATGGTTGGGCAGGCAGTGCCAGTCATGAAATAACAAAACAAGTCAAATGTTATTGACAATTTAGCAACAGCAACAAATACGGTCGTCTAAGAAAAACTGTTAAAATAATTGAAATGCGAGAATTGTCGTTTAGCGATTGTTTCAATTTGGAAAATTAAAAAAAAGTAATACCCAAAAAACTCGCTGTTGTTACTATTCAATGACCTTCACCGATACAAGCGCGTGATAATTTTCGGTAGGAAAACACCAAAAAAAAAATGTTTTTTTCACATTCTTTAAATGCTTCTTCAGTTTACCAGCGATATCACTTCATTTGTTTGCTAACGTTAAATAAAACTCTCCCTCTCTCACTTAACGAATTATGGAGTTAAACCGAAGAAAACAACAAAATAAGAAAAATACAAAAATGATACCACGTCCGTTCTGAGCAACCGCCGTTGCAGTAATAAAGCATCACTTACAATATTACAAGCGTTTTGTATAACACTTGCACTCTGCTGTAGCAGCCTCAGTCTCAGCCTCAGTCGCTCTTTTGTTGTTATGCCAACGACTTAAACGCAGTGAAATAACAATAACGTTGCCGCTAATCGTTACAGCGGCGATTTTAGCTTCAATTCGATTTGATGTCGCCTAACTCTTACTTGGTGCTCTTGTCGAATTTGTAGAATTGCTTTATTTGCACTCATTTAATGGTTTTGTGCCGTTGTTGCTGTTGCTGTCATTAGGGTTACGCGCGTAAAAGGTCAAATTATCATAACCAGCTTTTGATTCAGAATCAGCTGAGGCTTATCTACGTATGAGCTTCATATTGTTTTCATGCGTAGTTGTTTTTTCTTACGCGTCTTTTTCGTATTTTTTGCAAAAATCGGAATCGAAAAGGTTATGAATTAAACAAATACAACTTTTCTGTCGGTAAATGGAACCGTGAACCAAAACACCAACAACCACTTTGTAATAACTTAATTCGAAGGAATGAAAGTAAAAGTGAATATGTAATATCATTTGATATTATAGCAAAAAAATGTAATACCCAGAGGGAACCCTTTAAAATACCCAATATCTTTGGGACAAAAATGTGTTTTCATGGCTTCTCAAGTCAATTGATGTCCGTTTGTCTGGTTTTTCGGTTTGAAAAGCAAAATTAAATAAAACACACATAAAGCTAGGATTTCGATAAAACTTTTATTTCATTATAATGCTTAGATCTTGCCATTATGTACGAAATACGTTGTCATTTAAATAACCGCCTCTGGATTGGCTGCAGCAGTGGATCCTTTTGAGGTAGTTTTTGACCACTTTTTTGCACATTTTAGGCGGCATTTCGCTACCTTACGATACCTTGACGGATGTTGGTTTTCAAATGCTCCAATGTTTGGGGATTATCCGCGTAAACATGGTCTTTGACGTATCCTCACTGCCTCAAATCGCATGATTTTTATGGCCACTTTTTGGAAACTTCTCATGCAATAAAGCCAAAAATCGTTCGTGTTGTGTAGCTCGTGACACCGTCTTGTTGAAACCACATATTGTCCAGTTCATAATCTTCAATTGCTGGTCAAAAGAAGTCGGTTATCATACGGCCATAGCGCTCTGAATTGAAATTCGGATTATGCGCCACACTTTTGCCAACGGAAGCGATATTTTCCACACTACATTTGAGGTGTTTTTGAACACACATAAGTCGATTTTTCAAATTTCACGGGCTACGTACATTCGACTTTCGATTATTATTATTTTTTTTTTTTTTTTATGTTGGTACTCTCGTCTCGAAAATATGTTAGCGGTTTTATCCATATAGCATGTTTAGTTTGTTTGTGAGAGGCATAAATGAGACAAGTGTTTGGCGTGTTCGGCGATTCGGTTTTTATCTCCTCAATCGTCGCAAAACACCGTCCTTTCATTGGTCTCTTCAACCTTGAAAACAAGAAAAAGTCGCAGGGGGCCAAATCTGGTGAATACGGTGGCTGAGCCATGATAACGATGTTGCCATGATAACGATTCCGGACATTGTTTTCTTATTGCTTAACGCAAACGACGCATAACTAAGAACTATATGTATGATGCGGTAAGAACTATGATGCATTACGCCATGACAATACAAGAAAATCTTGACATTTGATCGAACTTGGCGTGCTTTTTTTTGGTCTTGGCTCTCCTGGACTCTTCCATTGGGACGATTGGGCTTTAGTATTGATGTCATAACTATATACCCATGATTCGTCACTAGTTATGACCTTTTTAAGCAAATCTAGTCATCGTTGACGTCATTCAACAATTCCTGAGCGATTGTCACGCGACGTTGGTTTTGGCCAAAATTCAGCAATTTTGGAACTTCGCTACCACACGCTCCATGCCCAAAATTTCCATGACATGAGCCAACCGATATGCTGACATCCTCACCAACTTCTCTAATTGTACTCCGACGATTTTCCATAACAATTCACTTCCTCTCCTCACTTTCTCAACATTTTCATTGGTTGCTAATCTGCTGGGGCGTCCAGAGCGAGCATCGTCATTCACATCATCTCGACCTTCTGTGAAAAGCGTGTACCACTTGTAAACAACTTTTAAAGTGTTTATGAGCACTTAATTCCATTTTGTACACAAAATTTGATGCAACTTCTTTGATCCATTTTTTCAATAGCAGAAAATCGCCGAACACGCAAAACACTTGTATTTATGCCTTTCACAAACTATATGGATAAAACCGTCAATATGTTTTCGAGACGAGTGTACCAACATAAAAAAAAAATAATAATCTAAAGTCAAATGTACGTAGCCCGCGAAATTTGAAAATTCGCCTTTTTTGAACACACCGTATATGCGGTGCCATTTTAAGATGACAAATTTTTCCTGATATTTAAACAAAATTTTGACGATTTTCTAGTGTTGTGAATTTGCACCACTTCTAAATTCGTAGACTGTTTGGTAAAATTTGAAAAACTAACTGATAGTCATGCCTTTTCCGAAAAAGAAATAAGACGAAACATATTGCCACGCCCTTTCTGGCGCCCAATTGTCCGATTTTTCGAAAATCAATCTCTTGTAATCAGTTTTTTTCACTGTGTTTATAGGTAATTTTCTGCAAAACTTGAGAAAAATTACTTTCTTTCTAATTCTTCTGGGCCTCATATCTTTCAAGTGATTGCCTTGAATTAGCCCTATTTTATCACGTACCATACGTTTGATAACCTTTATTCTGAAAACGCCACAACCATTCTATTACCTGACATAGTAATTGACCAAGTTATCGAAATTAATTTTTCCCCTGTAAATCCCAATTGCAGTCACCTAACTTTTTGTCAATTTCGTTACGTTGTAAAGCCCACGCTCTTATGGTATCTAAGTCAATTTGGAAAAAATCAACGGTTTCACCGTAATTTCTAAGCGGAGGACAAATTGTAATAATTAAGTTCAGTGAGCTTTAACTTTCATTATTTCTTTGCCGATTAATTTACAGCATTTGTATATAGAAACCTAGCGATTTGACATGGCTTTTCTGACACCACATAAGGACGTTACGTGAAGATACTCGTATATCAGTTCACCTTTCTGTATGGTACTGGTTTTTATTGCCTTTTTGCGGGACTGTGGTAAAGTTCCGAACCGAAACTGCTTTTGTCCGAATCATTTTCTATCTCTGATCCGAAATATAAACCAAACCATTACCTTCGAAGAAAAGAAGAACCGAATCTAAAACCGTGTAAACAGCGAAAAAACGTTGCAATATAAATAAATATTGCCCTTTGCTGTATTTACGATGCCATCTAAATTTTTTTTAAAAACTGAAATATGGCAACTATAGAAATATTGCAATATTTCGGGTTAAAAGAAATGTGTGTCGATGATGCCTTTGTTTTGGCATTTGCCATTTGATATTGAGACGAGAACACTTGAAAATGTTGTTCTTTATTTAATATTAAGAAAAGATTAATTGAAAATGAGAATTTGCATTTACTGTTGAGAAAAGATCAATTGAAATTGAAAATTCAAATATTAAGAAAAAAATGGTTCAAAATTTGGAATTTCCATTTAATGTTGCGAAAAGATCAATCTAAAATGAGAGCTTCCGTTCAATATTAAGAAACGGTTAAATGAAAGCTAGAATTTTCATATGAAATTGAAAGAAATTCATTTTATAATGAAAATGTGTATTTGATATCGAGGAAAGAACAATTAATAAAATTAAGAGTTTTTGTCTGAATTTGAAAAACATTAACTGAAAATGGGAAAAGTTCGTCTGATGGTGAGATTATATAAAATTATGGAAAAGTGTGGAAAAATTATTTACCAAAAGTCGAACGCAGTTTTTGTATGAGCGAGTTTTATTCCTATTGGACCAATTTGTACAAATTGTAACACTTCTGAACCACAGTCCTGCATGAAGATAATTGAGACGCCCACTTATCTGCCGTTTAGACGATACGTCGTCTATGCCACTGTTTAACGTAATCCATGATGGTGGCCACATAAGCTTTGGCCTGGTGGAAGTTTTATAGTGCCTTTCAAAATTTCCTCCCGTCGTCCACTTGTTTCACAATAAAGGTAAATTTTCAATTACAACTTTTCGTTTCTCAAAATCAAATATATTATGCCATTATCAAATGACATCCGTATATTAAATTGATAAATCTCCATATCTATCGACAGTTTCTCAAATGCAAATTTAAATGTGAATTCTCAATATGAAATGAATTTGCCTCAAATTCATAGGGAAACTCTCGTTTTCAAATGAATTTTTCTCAATACCAGACGGAAATTTTCATCGACGCAAAGTGTTCAAAAGATATTTTTCATGAAAGCCTAAATGCAATTTCCAATTATGTCAATCGGATCAGTAGTTTCTAAGATTCCCAGGTATTACCAACCATACAACCCATTAGATGGTTTGCAAAAATTCAAAATTTTGACTCTGACATTTTCCTTGAATACATTTGTGTAACAAAAATTCCGAAAAAGGTGTAGAAAACACCATTAAACTACATTATTTTGGTTTCCAATACATAATTTCGGTTTCCAATTTGCTCAGTTCTGTGTAAAATTAATAGCTTCATTAGGAACCGAAATATTCAACAAATAATTTTTATATTTTGAGCAATGAATAAAATGCTAATTTTTTTTTATCTAAAAATAATATTCAAGAAACAAGTTTAATTTTATGACCAATAAAGTCAGCCAAAATTACCCTGCGAAAATTTAACAGCTTTGTATCGTTATTTGCGCATTAAAACAAAGATTTGAAATGTTTAATATTTAACTCTCGCTCAGTTTCAGTCAAAAGGAGGATGTTTAAAATATCATTACTTTTTCGAATGGTATAACTTTTAACTGAAAAAATTTCTAAAATAAGTTAAAAAAAAAACTAATTGTTCTAAAGAAAATTGTAGTAATTTGAATTTACATTAATATTTATTGCGTTTTATAAATTGAAACTTAATAGGTGCAGATTTTATCTTTAAAGTTCTTATTGGACAAGATATATATTTAGGGCCGTAATCATAAATATTTATTAAATGTTTATAAAGGTGAAGGTGTAAAAATTATCTATCTCACTACCAACAGTTGTATTGAGCTGTATAAAAATATTGCTATTTGTAAAATTACAGGTAAATCGGGTACTAATCTATACAGGCAAAAAACATATTTTTTGTCAAATCAACAATCTGTTTGCAATAGTATCGTGGACAACCCAGTTGCTCATTTGCGAGATAAGCAGGCATGTTGAAGATTTGATTTTCTTATTCATAATATATCGATTGTGAAAATGTGTGATATTTTATATTTATTCAGAAGCCACGACTACAACTAGATAAACAATAACTGAAATAATTGTTGAAAAATCGCTGAGAATGTTCATTCTTTCAAAGAATGCCTTTACCTTTTATATAAGCAAGTTTTCTCGTACTGGATCGTAGAGTAGAGAACCATGGATCGAGTCGTTGCCAGATAAGTGGTCATATCAAATATGCCCTCAACTCGGGCATTATGATCGAATTAGCCTGTTTTTCAGTGAAAATGGTTTTTTTTTTTTTGGTGTTTTCAACATACCACAAATACGATGGTGATACAGTTTCTATACAATACTACCGTATACTACCGCTTTTAATCATACCTTCATCCGAAGGAGTGAAGATAAATACTTTTTGATACTGCAAAAAAATGCAAAACCCGCCCGGAAGCGTCTAAAGTGGCAGGTACGGCAGTGGTTTCAAAACCGTCGGACTTGCAAGGCTGTCAGCTGTTAAATATTATATATCATTTAAAGTGGTATTTATTTTGTAAAAGCTTTGCCATTTACGTATATGAATCGTTTAACAACCGAAGAACGTGTAAAAATAGTTGAAACACTACAAAAGTGGTTTCAAACGTGAACATTTTCGTGCATTATGAACTGATTATGGTCGTCATAATCGACTTCTGTGCAAGGAATTGACAATATTATAAAGAAATTTAAAGAAACTGGAAGCATTACAGACTTGGTCAGGCCTGTATATCATCGCAATATACGCTCTGCCGAAAATATCGCTGTTAGTGAAAGTGTGACGGATAATCCAAATTTCAAATCAAAGCGTTATGACCATATGATAAACGATTTTTTTTTATTTTGACCTGTAATTGGAGATTATTAGATGGACGATAGGTGGTCTGTGTGGCACGAGCTATACAACACGACCGATTTTGGCTATATTTCATGAGAAGTTTCCAGAGAGCGTGATTTCACATTTCAGCGATGTTAGTTGGTCACAAAGATCATGCGATTTGACACCGTTACACTTTTTTTGTGGGGCTACGTCAAGGACCGTGTTTGCGCGCATAATCCTCAAACGTTAGAGCATTTGAAAACCAACATTCGTCAAGTTATCGCCGAGATAACGCCCAAATATTCGAAAAAGTGGTCGGAAACTACCTCAAAAAGATCCACAGCTGCAACCTCTGGGTTGGTCATTTGAATGACATTGTATTTCGTACATAAAAGCAAGGTCCAAGCATTATAATGCAATATAGGCTTAATCGAAATCATAGCTTTATGTGCGTTTTTTGAAAAATGGATAACAGGGTATATTTTGACCAAATGCATTTTATGACTTTCTAAGTCGATTGACTAATCGATTGTGTCTAGGCGGTGTGTTTACCATATGCTTAAGCTTGGTTTAGGTTATGGCAGAATCGACTAGCATTTACAGCTGGCGCCATCTGTTGGCAAACAGCGGGACTTAGTTGCGATTTTATTATATAATTAACAGGATATATCAAGCTATGTTTTTGGCTATTGTATTAAGTTACTGTGGTCAATAGAAATTGAAAAAAAATCTCAAATCTAATCTAATCTAAAAAATCAGATGACCGATTTAACACACATTATTATTCATAGCTTCATATTTTTAAGCTGTCCTATTGAATTCAGTCAAATTAATCACAAACCATTTAATTGATAAACTTAGTTCAGAGAACAAAAATGAACGGCATTGCCACTTCCCCCTTCCTTATTTATTCTATAATTGAATTGTTGGCAAATGCTTCAACGGCTAGTGAACTATTTTTAAAAATTGTCACGAATACTGATTTACCGTAGATATTACTTTAAATACTTTTAGGGTACAAACTATTATTTTAAATTTTTTTTCTGCTCTAACAACATTATTCAAATCTTTCTTATAAAAATATTATTTATTTCTTTGTAGATATCCCAGGTGAAGTCTTGTAACGACTTTATAATGTTTGGATTTCTTTTATCTGGAAAATGTTCTTCAAACTGTTCTGAACTAAGGTAAGAAAAATGCTACACTCTTCGTAAGCATACACCACTAACTTTTACATATTTCTTTAAATCGGAATCTCCCAATAATTCTAGATTTTTGCTTAGGACTAAATTTTCTTAGCATTTTTTATATTGTACCTCAATGGGAAGTCTTTGTATTCTTATTGGTGATATCGATATCGGACAGTTTTGGCGAAGTGAACATCTTACAAATAGGGCTCGCAGTCCACGATATTTGCTTCACTCTGGAAATATTCCTCCTCATTGTTGGACGCAGTTTTAGTAGTTAAATTAGTTCATAGATAACAGTGTATTTAAGGTCTTGATCTACTCGTAGATGAGAAATTCAGATTGTGATACGCCCCAAGTGAGTCAAGTTATGAATAGCTTATTGACTGACTATATCGTTTATATGTTATTATGAAATTATTGCTAATAGAACAGATTTACACTTCATGTTTAAGATCTCAATATATACGTAATGCTGTCGAAATTGTTCCATTAGAATTGTAACTTCCAAGTGGAATAGTCATTTAACAATCATGTGCTCACAGTTGCCTGAACAAGGACATATAAAAACTTTAAAGTCTTCAAAATTATTTTATTATAATAAAATTTGGATGTGTAAGACTAAAGCATAGCCGAATAGGCGCCGTTTAATCGACTTAATGGTTCATATTTGTAAAAATACAGCTGTGTGAAATGAAGCGGTGCATGTATATAGAATATTTCAGTAGTTTTGAAACCACTAAATGAATAACTCTTTATGAGGTATCTAGTAAAATGCCTCGCATATGTCTCCTTGTCGCGAACTTTACAAGAAATCGTAGTGGACGTTAAAATATTGTGATTGTAAGATTTAATGGGTGCGTGCTAAATTCGAATTTACCTCTCTGTGAAAGGTTTATTTTTAAATATACCTTGACGCCACTGGAACTATAACTCACAGCTTACTAATTGGCCGAACATGCTGTCCTCAGACCTTTTGGCGATAAAACAATCTTCTAGTATGCCGAACTAGACCCAATTTTTCGGCATCTGCTGTAGGGCCACAAGAATCATTTCGCGCGCCTTATTTTTCGGCACCTGCTGTAGGACCACGATATTCATTTCGCGTGACTTTCTGGAGGTGCTTCGCAATGCTTTCTCGATGTACTGAGTGCGGGATGTGCTACAGTCGGTGATCGAAGTATAAGCGACATCCTCGCCTCCTTCAGCCAGAGGCTGTTTTACCGTGAGTGTTAAAAGGAATCCATAAAAATATTTATTAAAACGCAGGAAGATAAATATCTTCTACAATACATTTCTAAGTTCAGCAAGTTTAAGGTATTGCTTAGAAGACAAAACACTTTCTATGCGGAAGGTCTTGCATTTCCCGGACAGGGAATGTGCGTCTTAGTTCTCTTGAGCACTTCTAAAATTGGAACTGGACAATATTGTTATTTTTTTTTCTCAAATTCAAATGCTTTGAAATGCTTTGGAAATGAATGCGCTTTTATTTCTAGATTAACTGGATATTGTTTTAAAATAAAATTCATAGTATTGTTCGCTATTCGAATGTGAATGAAATGAAATTATCTTTTCAAGTTAAAGTGTATTTATTATTTAATTAAAGTGTATTTATTTATGTTTAACACTTAAATACAAGTATGTGATGTCTAAAAATATACGTAGCTCAGATCAATAATCAAATATACGTAGTATTTTTTCGATTTTTTAATCAGAGCAATATTTTTTCGACGTTTCTATTGGGTCATAAAACTATAAATAAGATTTTGATTGTTATGTTGGAAATTTTCGGTATTTATAACGGGTTCACGCTTTATTACAGATTTCCATCTACCATGATAGAAGTGTGCTTTCTAAATACGTGTAAATCTTAATAGCTGTTCAAATGTTATTACGGACCATGCGCGGTTCTAAATAATTTTGTATAGTATAATTTATGTTCGACTGACTCAGGTCGTTGTTAAAAGACGGCTTTTAAAGTAGAATTATTTTAAAACAGATTTTTTTACGTCTTACACATCGTTCGTAAAAAGAATGTCAATGGTATTGATGTTGCGGGCTTCTTCCAGAATTCATCACAGCTACCCTGTTACTCTTCTTTTTATTTTTTCTTCCAAATCCAACTTCGTCCCCAATCTTGCAATCTGAGGTCCTAAATTTTTTTTAAGAGTCTAAGATAGTATCAGTTCCTCAGAGGAAAAAACATCCTGCAAAGGGGTTAGTGCTTCTACTGGCGCTACAGCAGAGAATGGCTTTTCCAGCTTGCGACATCCGACACCAGTCCATAACATAGTCGGTGGTAGTCAAGAGCAAAAAAAAGGCAGCTAGCTGAGAAAATGGTAGAGGAAGTAGGGCCAGCCTTGCCTTGAAGTTCCGCCTGTATGAAGCTAAGGAAATTAAAGGTATGCTGATGGTAATACACACTCCCACAATAGGTTAACAAAGCCAGAATGTAGGCGAATGAAAAGTTCACGGAAATAATTCACGAAGTAGTATTAAATGACTTGTTAGAGCCATGAATTTTTCAGCGAGTTGACACTTGTATTTCTGTTTAAGAAGAACTATCTGCTTTAAACCTTAAGGAAATGATGACCCATGATGAATCTAACAAGAATGAAAAGTTGATGAGTCGGCCCTGAAAGGCAGAGCCGAATGGGTCGGTGAATGTTGTCTTGAAGCGATCTGACTATGTCATGAAATCTCTACTAAAAGGTTAACTACCCAGCAAAAAAGGGGAATTCAATCAGAATAATATTTTCATCACTTTCAATAGCGCAATATATGTATATTTATCATTTCCAAAGAAACATTTTTATACCGCTTTCAAACCTAAACAAACTTGGAAGGTCTTATTAAATTAGATTACCTTTAAGTACTACTGGCACATAATTACATTTACTAGAAACACTGTTTTACGGTCGGATATCGGTCTGAAAACTCTAATCCAAAAACAAATTTTTATTGGTCTAATAAAAAATTGCACCAAAGTGACTACATTTTCATTGCCGTAATGACTCTCATGGAAATGTGAAGAAGATGCACCATAAAAATCGTTTCCTTCCTATGACAAGCCTATGTCAAATTCATTGGTAATTACGCAAATTTTCACCACTTTGCTCCAAAAAATTGCGGAGAATTTCAGTTTCCGCGAATGCATTTCTTTTGCTGTGTAGTTTTCCTTCCTTCCTTCCTTCCTTCCTTGCTGCAATACGAAAGCATAATCGCCTACAGGGCCTACATATATAGGGTGGAAAAGATTATATGCAGACGCTATGAGCAACAAGAATATTCGGCAAGAAATTAGAACAATGTTGTGTCCTTATAGATCATCCGAAACAAATAAAAGTCAATGAAAGCAGTTTGCCGAATGAGCATGTCAGAGTTCATGGTTATCTGTTTCTTTGTCATTTATGGCCACGTGGCATTAGAGCAACGAAGGACGGTGAGTTCCGAATAGTATTCAACTATTTGTTTAACAAACTCTTTGAAGAAATAATAAATATCAACTGCCGACGACAAATCATTCTTCATCATGACAGTGCAAGTTTTCATATATCGACTAAAACGAGTGCCTATTTGAAGACCGAAAAAATATAATGATTTTTGATTCTCTCACATCATAAATAAATTACGTTGGCAACGATTTTCGGAAGAGCTATTAATGCGTTAAAAAGCATATATTACAGGCACTTCAATAGGAGTAGTAAAAGTGATTTAAATGCAAAATTGATTCAAATACTGCAAGTTAATAATAATTACAATAATACCCACTTTGGTGAAGGTCTGTTCATTATTAGGACAGAAATGTAAACATGGTTGACTTTCAGACTTTATTTCAACATTTTCATAAATATTCATAAATATTTCCAGAAATTTTTATAGCAAAAGCATTCTTCAAATATTCAATAAATTATTATGAATTAAGCCCTAGATGCTTAAGATTTGGTAAAAGTATTGAGATGTATTGGGTATTCACTTCAAAAGTATTGAGTGGTATCAGTTCAATGACAATTTCCTATAGATTAAGTAGTAGAATGAATAAATATATAGATATGTGACATACAGTGATAGCTAAATTACTGCAACTATTAATTCAATCTGTCGAATATGAATTTTAAAATAAAATGGGAATTACCATTCGATCCAGGCATCATCGGGTTTTCAATTTAAGATAAATATTCGCTTCCACCTATAGCGCGAGACTACCGATCGTCTAATCAATACGGCAGGTTACCTTTGGACGGTTTTCATCTCGGTATGCTAAAGAACACATCGGGTAGTCGAACAATCGGCAAAGAAAAAGATTCTTAGAATTACATTCCGAATTAGTCATCAGACTCTAGGTTCATTTTAGTGCATCTGACAATGGATTCCGTGAATATTCATAGCATATAACGGACTCTCTCTCATATCCCACTTAGGGGATGCAAGGAAATTTGTTTTTTGTATCTTTTCCTGAAGAAATGGAAATATATATATCATTTGGTACGGCAAAAATGTAGAACCTACAAGAGAGCAGTAAAAATATCAAGTATGTTTTTATCAAATTCGTTTCACTTTAGGACGAAATCATGTCTTCCGTCTATCTGGCTAGCTGTCTGGTTGGTAGACGGGATAACTATCGCATATCGTTATCATCTAGCTGTCTGGTTGGTAGACGGGATAACTATCGTAAATCGTTATCAATCTTTGTGAAACTTGATACTGTTTAATATTTTGTCAGGTCGTAGCCGAGGATTGTAGGAGGCCTATATGTATATCGGCCAGCCACTTCTCGTAACTCACATTCAAATTGAACCTGAAATTTCCGAAATTCAATTGTTTCCCTATAATTTCTGATTCATTTGAATTTTTATCCATTGTTTCGATATATAATTCTTTATCAAATCCAGAAAAATCGATCGGTTAACAGTGCTCTTCTAATGCCTTCCATACAAATGACAGATTTTACTTATATATTCTTAGGCTTATATCTTCTATCCGATTGCACTAAATTCAGTCTAATTTAGTATACGTAAGAGTTTGCTAAGGTAGTTTATTTAAGAATAAAAATGGACCGTATTGGCATGCCTCCTCTAGTAGCTTTCATAAAAATTGGCTGATTTTCTGAAATTCAAATTTGTCTCAGTAACTCATAACACGTTCACTGCAGCGACCTGAAGTTTTGTCTGTGGCTTCGATGTATAATTTTGGGTCAAATCTGAAAAAATAGATAGCTTAGCCATGCTCCTTCTAATGCTTCCTATACAAACGTCCAATTTAATCCATATATTCTTATGCACACATTTTTTATCCGGAATTCAGTCAAATTTAAAATACGTTAAAAGTTTGCTAAGGCGGTATATTTAAGAATAAAAATGGATCGCATTGTCACGCCCCTTCTGGTACCTCCCATAGAAATTGGGCGATTTTCCGAAATTCAATGTTGTATAAATCTCGATCTATTAACAGCGCCCCTTTTAGTGCCTTCCATACAAATGATCGATTTTACTAACGTATTCTTGGTTTAATATCTACAGTTGCTCTAAATTCAGTCAAATTTAGTACAGTTTGCAAATGTAGTATTTAAGAATGCAAAGGGGACCGATATCTTTCATACAAATTGATCGGTTTTCCCATTTTTTTCCTCTGTAACTCGTAATACGTAGACTGCAGCAAACTACATTTTTGTTATTCCGGTACCTTTTATACAAATGGCTGATATTCTCAGCTTCATATCTTTCAACGAGATGCGTCGAATTCAGCCAAATCTGTCACACGCCAGGTACTTCATAAACATAGTTTTAGAAATAAGCTTTGTTTGATACTTCCCACACAAATTGAGCGATTTAACTGAACTTTATTTTCCCCTATTTAAACGCTAATGCGTAGACTGCAGTAACTTAAAATAAATGTTCGTCAATAGCATTTAATTTCAATGCTTGGTAAAATGTGAAAAAATCATTTGAAAAAGACCGTCGATTCTGGTATCAAACAGAGTGAATGTACAAAAGGACAAATTACTCATTTGGTGTATTTACTGTTACGAGAGAGCGGTGTATTGATCGCCAGCAACATGTAACCGCTGCCATATTCTCATTTAGCTTCAATAGCTTTCCTCATAACTTACTCCATCGTAACAATAACTGAAATGTGGCAAGAGAGATTTACTTACAAGAAAAAAAAAACAGCGGCTACATTTGTCCACGGTACATTTGGTATAAATTACCTAATTTAAACCATATACTCATGAAAAAAAAACAGCGGCTACATTTGTCCGTGGTACGTTTGGTATAAATTCCCTAATTTAACCCATATACTCACGAAAAAAACAGCGGCTACATTTGTCTGCGGTACATTTGGTATAAATTACCTAATTTAACCCATATACTCATGAAGTCACATCTTTCATACGATTGTCCTACATTTCTATTATATTGTGTATTAATTCTGACCATTTGTTGGTATGAACCCAGCGATTTACCACGCCCTTTCTTGCTATGCACGCAGATTTGCCCCAATGCAAACGGACGTTGGGCGAAGGAATGTGTAAATCAGTTCACTTGTCTGAAATGTCTGTACTTGTTTTCTATGGTTAGTTTCGCCATTGCAATAATCTCAATTACATCAATAAGTTCCAATAATTGAGATCATACTGCGCTTCCCAAAGCTTATCGCGTACAGCGGAATTTTATCGTCACTCATGTGTTGTGAAGCTATTTATGATTTTACGAAAATAAATGATTACCACAAAACCTGTGTGCTTTGTAATCACTTTGCAAATAGACTGCAAAATGTCATTTATTAGAATATTGACCACCAGCACATGCCAGTAAGTAAACTGATCACGCTTGTCTAAACTGGTTTTCTTTGAAGATTTGTTTCAGTTAAATTCTTTATCTAAAAGCATTAACACAACACTTCATATCAATTGTAATATTCATTCCGATGGACCCTTTTCATAATAAATAATAGTAAACAGAGAGCAACGATAAGAACTTTGTGTCGTGTGCTGGAGGTTCTTCAACTTTGTCTCAAGCTCAGGTTCACGGTTGATTTGTGTACCCTTAAAAATGATTTCGATTCAAGTGCATGTCTTATATTCTCACGCCATGCGTAAATGTTCTCTTATACTATGATTGTTGGGGAAATTGATTTGGTTGTGTCAGGGATGACACATTTTAAGCTTTTGTGTACGAAAATGCATAAAGCCAGTAAACGTACTTTATGTTAAGTTAAGTAAATTTATTAAATTGCTATATTTACTGTAGGTATTGTTCGAAGATGGCTGAATAATTTTTCGGCTATACGAAATATAGGGGCGGTCCCTAAACTAGCCGACCTAACAAAGAAGACACAAAAAAGTTGGAAAAAATTTTCTTCATGTTTAGCTCGATACCAGTGGTATTCAATAGCTTCTATACTCGGTTTATAGTAAGAACTGTCAAACTCCTTAAAATAGCCATCAACTGCAGACTCCACCTCTTCTTTTCCCACCGAGCCATTTTTCAACTTTGAAAATAAAAAAAAATAGTCCCAGGGAGCTAAATCTGGCTAATATGGTTCGTGATGAAGCAATTCAAACATGAATTAATTAATTTTGGTCCTCACAATAGTGGCTGTGTGAACTGGAGCATTGTCTTCATGAGCACAGTACCAGCCTTTGGAAAAAATACTTCTGAGATTCGATATACCCGCGTAAATTCCTTTTGGACATGTTAGTATATGGATCGGAAATGTATGGTTAGAATGAGTTTTATATGCTGCGAAATTTCTAATTTTAAAATTTTTGTGGAATTTTTTACATTTCATAAATGTTTGCTCTCAAATGCACTTACAGAAGCACTTGCAGAAACAGTGGTTTTATAGATTTATTTTGGCTAAACTGCTTTGTCACTTCAAATGAAACTTATTGTGTTAGTTATAAGTCAGGCAAGCGGTAAGAAAGTGTTTACCAAAAAACAATTTTCACCCAAAAATGAAGTGGGTTTTTCACGACCTGTCGGGTTTATTCAACTAAAAATTACTTATAATTGTTGCTTGCACTGCCATTATCAATTTTCTCATAGGAACTAAAATAATTATTTACTGCAGTAATAAGTAATTTATTACTTCATGTACGCTTTTCAGATCAATCAAATCACTTATAAATATATATTTATTGATGTTTGTGACGTTATCGATTATGCATTGAGTGTGAACGTACTGGCTATACAAATGGTTCTTGAGTAGGCTCTATCAGAAATAAAAATGTGTTGGAAAATTTATAACATGCTAAGGACGTATATGCTTTGTAGAACTGTGCATATTCACACCTTCCGTGAATACAGTTTCTATCGAAATGCTTTCGTTTTTATATAAAAACTAGCCGTGCAATGTGCGTTGCAGCGCCGCCAATAAATTGGGATGAAAATATTTTCTATAATTGTACAGGGTGTCCGTCGGGAAGCTATACTACTTTGTTTTTTTGCTACCATTTTGGTAAACATTAGTCTTGACAATTCATATTTGGCAGTCGTGAAGTAGAGACGTGGCAACTTTATTGTGGAAAAATATTCGATAAACCAACGTGTTTTAATCGTTAAAACATTTTATCAAAATCAATCATCGATTACTGTGACGATGAGCAAGTTACGTGAAATTTTTGGGAGAAACAACGTGCCAACAAGACGCACTATTTATCGTGTAGTGAATAATTTCGAAGATGGAGCGTCTGTAGCTGACAGGGCCAAGCATGAACCACAACGTACTTTAAGGTCGGCTGAAAACATGACTGCTACTCAAGAACGTGGTCAAAACAATCTATCAACCTCAATTCGGCGCCGTGTTCAGGAGCTTGTTCTTCAAAGAACAACTTTGGCCACAAAGATTTGCATTTGTTTCCATTTAAGATTCATATAACAACTACCCCGTTGGTGTTAAATTTTTATAACGATCGATTGCTTAATTGGACCCACTATACGAGAATCTTATGTGATATATGATATACATACGATACGATGTCGATGTCGTACGGATACGACACCGTTAAGGGTGAGAGTAAATAATTTGCTACATATTTTGTACTAACTCAAAAATAATGGGAAAACTTTCCAATTTGCCATCACTATTGGATGCTCTCATATACATTTGAGCTTAATTCAAACTTTGATGAAAGCTTTTAATGCGATGGGCGTAGGAAAGAGAGAAATGTAGAACTTTATGACAGATCAGAAAGTATTTTTGAAGTTTTTATCATACACAAGACTGTTAGATGTTTTATTTTTGTTTTTAAACGAAATTATGAAATTTATCATATACGAGTATAAATTAATTTTTAATGGTCAAAGTGATCCGCTTCATCTCGCGCGTTGTCATTTGTTTCGTATGAATCATTTCACGCTTCCTCATATCTATAGTGGTTGCGTTTTTTGGTATCCTATATAGGATACTGGTATAGGATAACCAAAAAAACGCATCGGCGCTTGTCAAAATTAACTTGGCAGCATTACTGTTTATGAAATGTTTATTCATTTTGTTTTGTTCTTATTCGTAATCATTATATCATCCATTTATAAAATAAACGTAACTTATTGTTCGCGCAATTAATAAATTAAAATTAAAATTGAATTGAGACGCATTGTGTGTGCAAAACCACAAAACCAGAATT
>JAHXMU010000127.1:118678-132885 GCA_019455685.1 Philornis downsi
AAATTGTGATATGAAAAAGATTTCGGAAATACTTCTTCATATGAACGGTATATGAAAAGACACTTCTTCATATGAAAACTATGTTTCGAGATAATTTTTCATATGAAAAGTGTTTTCCCAGGCAATTTTTTACTATTGAAAATGTCTTCCAAGACATGTCTTCCTAAAATAGGGATATTCCAAAACACCCCTTCTTTATAAAAGAATTGTAAACCGAATCACTTCTTCATACGAATATTTTCTCACAAGACACTTCTTTGTATGAAAATTGCCTTCTAAGACAACTCTTTGCTATTCAGTAACCTGTCGCTTACGATCAAATCAATTCCAGTTTGGATGCAGTCATAAAAATCGGTGTACACTATTTGTTATCACTGTGCATGCTTTTATTATAACGCCAAGAACATACAATTTGGTAGCGACGCGATATCTAAACGACTTTAGCGGCAGTGCAAACAGTGTTAAGCAGCGTTCACAGCGGTAGGAACTCCTTCATCAGGTCTTTATAACCGCTGATTGACTGAAAAAAATGTATTCGGCAGTTATTTGAAAATGTGGCACATTCATCAAACACATTTCGTTGTTGGTGAGATAACTCTTTGGTGATATCGCTTTAGCCACGACTATTTGTATTAAAGCTTCTTGACTGCATATTATGGGCATTTTTCTGCTTCCTTTTTTCTTTCCTACATACGAGGTGTGGTGAAAAAATAACAGTTATTTTCAAATTTCGTGAATTATGTATGTTCGATTTTCGCATTTTTTTTTTTCAGTTATGTTGGTACACATGTCTGTTATATATGTTGACAATATCAGCCATTTTGGATTGCCAGTTTGTTTTTGACAAATAAAAAGCTCAGTCGTGTTTTGTAGTGCTCTTCGATTTTTTACTATTCGAAAAAATGATCGATCAAAGAAACTGTATTAAGTTTTGTGTAAAAAATTAAATTAAATGTGCAAGAACATTTGAAATGTTGACTGTGGCGTTTGGCGAGTCTACTATGAGCAGAACACAAGTTCAATTGTGGTATAACGGGTTTAAGAAAGGCCGACAAGATCTCAATGACGATGCTCGTCCTGGCCGCCCGAGCACGTCAACAACCGATGAAAATATTGAAGTAGTGAAGAAAATGATTTTGGATAATCGTCGAATCACTATTAGAGAGGTTGCTGATGATGTTGGCATATTGTTCGGCTCATGCCAAACAATTTTTACGGATATTTTAGGCATGAAACGTGCGGCAGCGAAGATTGTTCCAAAATTGCTAAATTTTGAGCAAAAAAAAAACGGCGCATGGACATCGCTCAGGAACGATCCAGGTATCCTCAAAAATGTCATAACTGGTGACGAATCATGGGTGTATGGCTATGACATTGAAACCAAAGCTCAATCATCCCAATGGAAGCGTCCAGAAAAGCCAAGACCGAAAAAACACTACCAAATTCGATCAAATGTGAAGGTTTTGCTCACTGTTTTCTTCGATTGTAATGGCGTGGTGCATCATGTATTCTTGCTGCAAGATCGTACGGTCAATAAGGAATATTACCTTGAAGTTATGCGCCGTTTGCGCGAAGCAATTCGTCAGAAACGCACAGAATTGTGGAAAAACCAGTCGTGGATTTTGCACCGTGATAACGCACCAGCTCACACATCGATGCTTGTGCGTAAGTTTTTGGCCAAAAACAAAACCGCAAACATGCCTCAACTACCGTATTCACCGGACTTGGCCCCCACTGACATTTCCTCTTTCCAAAACTGAAGACACCGATGAAAGGAAAGCGTTTTGTTACGATTGATAAAAAAAGAGGATAAAAGAAAAATCGAAACAGGAGCTGTTGGCGATACCAAAAAGCGCGTTTCAGAAGTGTTTCGAGGATTGGAAAAAACAATGGCATAATTATGTTATATCTGAGAGGAATTATTTTGAAGGGGACAAAATAGTTATTGATGAATAAATAAATACTTTTTGAAAAAATTGAAAAAAACAGTTATTTTTTTTGATCACACCTCGTATGTATATATAATAGATATTAAGGATTTGAAGGAATTTGTAAGAAAGATTTTGTACAGTAACAACTTTGCTGCTGTTCATTACTGTGATATTTATTTATATTTATTTCTTTAGGAGACAATAATAATTTTAGGAGACAGTAATTCTAATGTGCAGATGGATTAAACACTCCATTTCCGATAGTCTTGCACGATGTACGTGATTAGCATTCGTAGTTGATAAAAATTTCCGTTGCATGCGCCACTTAAGCAAAGTCAAGAATCATCATTCAAATTATTTACGCAAGCATTTTATTGAAAAATATCCTTATCAATACTTATTTAAAAGCGAAGTCATTTTACCAAACAGTTGCCCAATTTGAAATATGACTGAAGTTCACTACTTACAAATATGGTCGAAAAAATGAGTACATTTGCTTATTTTTACTTTATATTTAATTTTAGATACTTTAACGGAAATGACAATTCTTTTTTATTTAAACAACTTTAATATGGTAATATTATAAGTATATATTACCATATTATTTAATACCATTATATTCAATAATGGTAATAATAAAAGCAAAATAAAAACTGGGGCGACTTCCCTGTTGTCTTCATTGTGGGTTTTGTTCAGGTGTGTTTTCAGTACTTGTTAAAAATAATAAATATATTGCTCAATTATTTAATATTGTCGCAGTCTGCTGTAGTCTTTTTGGAAAAGCCAGTTATTTTACTGTTATTTATCTTTAATCGTAACAAAGTATTTTGTTAAAAAAAAATCAGCCATGGGTCGAAAAAGTCATTGTTCTCCGGAGGAGAGAAAAATTATTTTAGGACAAAGAGAAAATGGTCAAAGTCTTCGTTCTATGGCAGAAACTATGAATCTGTCGCTATTTTTTGTACAAAATGCTTTAAAGCCTAAAAAGCCCATCCAAACTTGCCGAAGATCTGAAAAAACTTCAAAAACAACAGATATCCATATTGTAACACTTGCGACGAAGAAGTCGTTTGTGTATTCAAGAGCGATATCAGCAGAAATTGGAAATGTAATTTCATCGCGAACGGTTCGTCGTAGACCACAAGAAGCATATTTACCAGGACGGATAGCCAGAAGAGTTCCTTTGCTTAGACAAAAAAAATTTAAAGGCTACATTGGCGTTTGCAAGAAGTCATTCCAATTGGTCCGGAGGAGACAGTGGAAAAAAATGACGAAACATTTTGTGGAGCGATGAAACAAAAATTAATGTATTTGGAAACGACTGTGCCCGGAATGTTCGACGCCCTAAGGATAAGGAATTTCATGTTCACTTTACAAAGAAGACGGTCAAGCATGGGGGCAGCAATATTATGGTCTGGGGTTGTTTCCCGTGGTATGGAGTCGGTCCGATACATCGAATTACCGACACTATGACCAGATTCCACTATAAAGATATCTTGAAAAATACGATGTCGAACTATGCTGCGGAAAGTATGCTTCTTAAATGGACATTCCAGCAGGGTAACGATACGAAGCATACTTCTAAGTTGGTAAAGGATTGGTTCCAAGATAATAATGTTGCCCTTATTGACTGGCCAAGTCAATCTTCGGACTTATATCCAATCTACAATCTTTGGGGAGAGTTGAAACAAAGAATTGGAAAGGAGGTTTTTAAAAATAAGGATCAGTCATGGAATTTTGATCACAAAACTTGGTATGAAATACCAGTAGAAATCTGCAAGAAGCTTATTGTCAGCATGCCAAAAAGAGTCAACAAAATAGTTGAAAATAAAGATGGATATACCGGTTTTTAACGAAACTCCGCCAATTTAGCAGAAAAAACTTGATTTTTTTGCTTTTCTGCTTATTTTAACTAAATGTACTTACTATTTTCTCTAATATTTTTTGATTACTCTTACTTACTCGTTATGAAAAATACTGAATTTAATTTTTGTTTTTTGTTATTGTTTCAGTGTTTATTTTATTTCTAATGTTATAACAAAAGATGTTAGTATTTGTTTTTTATTTTAATTTAAATATATTTTCGTCTACGGGTCTTTCAAAAATATACATATATATTTGATTTACTTATTATTTTGACCATATGTGTATATATCAATATGTTTATATCAAAATCTGTTTGCTCCAACCTTTGGCTTATCTTCTTGAGTTAGTGAGAAATGACCGATTTATGGGGTAGAACGGATTTCAATATGAAAACGTATTAGTCACAGAATATGAAATATTTAATTGAGTTCTAATATATGCGATAGTTATTATCTTTTCGCAAGTTTTTCCAATTTCCAATTTAACTGGGTGGTCATGCACAGGCGTCGGTTGCTTAGAAACTCAAATGACCACATTTGAGTCACTTTAAAATTGGGCATCCCATTTATTCGACATTTTGCGATACTGACACGATCTTCATCAAAAAATGTTCTAGATTTGAATATATTATAACAATTTGAATATACAACAAATATTTCAAATACAAACAATTACCAGATATTGCTGTAGAAGCAGAAATATATCGTAATTAGAATCCTACGCTGTAGGTACAGTCAGGCATTTCAAATACACTCTTACAATTCACTCGCTAATTTGCTCTTACAAAAATACAAAAGAGTAGAAAACCGTGTGTTCTCTCTCTGAAAGCAAAAACATAAATAATAATAAAAATCCGATGCATGAAGGAGCGAAAACTTAAGTTAAAACGATCATAGACGCGAAAATGCGCGTGGCTGCTTGCTGATACGGATTTCTACTTGTGCTGTTTCGTCTCAAACGAAATGTGCGGCTATAGTGCGGCTCGCATACCCCACGAAAGCTGAAGAATACATTTCGGAGAAACAAAATTACAAACTGTCCATATCTAGAAAACAGAGTGTTCAATCGCGAAAATAGTTTCATTTTAGATGCATGAACATTTATTCGAAACAGCGCCAACTTAAAAAAATCGCTAAAATGAAAGAATCTCTGAAAACGAGCGACCAATCGCCAAAATAACTACATTTTTGACTTCCAACGGAAGATTTACGAGAGTGAAAGAAGATTTACGAGAGCGGTCCCAAAACTAAACGACCTGACTTATAGATAGTGTCAGTATTTTGAAAAAAAATTATTTTGGCAAAAAGTTGAAACCTTATAAAACATATGTTTTAAGTTTTAAGACGCCACGTTTGTTAAGTATTTTCATTTGAGCCATCAAAAGTAAATGATTTCTGTAAATTTGTAAACATAGAAAAACTTGGTCACCGTTGTGTAATTCAATATTTTCATTTGAAAAGTCTCAGTCTAACCAATATTAAAGCCGAGCTAGATTCTACTTTGGGGGAGTCCGCTAGCTGAAATGGTAGGCATTTCAAAAAGAGCTATACATCGTATACTGACCTAAGATTTGAGGATGAGAAAGCCGTGTGTAAGATGGGTGCCGCCCTTGCTTTCACTAAAGCAGTTTCGTGAAGATGCTTCAGTAGAGTGTTTGGCGATGGGAAAAAGGCCGCTTTTGGCGAAAAATGAAGTGTTCTTTAATCAAGACAATGCTCCAGTTTACACTTCCACTATTGCGATGAAGTTCGAAATTATTTGCCAGATTAGCTCCCTCCGACAATTTCTTTCTAAACTTAAGAAATGGCTCGGTGGTAAAAGATTTGCCAACAATGAAGAGGTGGAGTCTGCGGATGATGACTGTTTTAAGAAGGAGTTTGACAGTTTTTACTATGAACAGCCTACAGAAACTATTGAATATATCTGGAAAAAGTTTATCGAACTAATAGGAGATTATATTGAAAAATAATGAAAAATGTTCCCAACTTAATTGTGTCTTCTTTCTTAGTTTGTCTAGTTTTGGGACCGCCCTCGTATTTCAAATGATGCTCCAATACTTTTATAACAATCGTTAATAATAACTATTTAAATATTCGAAAATAAGAAATTATTATATATACTATACTATACTATTAGTCACCCGCTTAAATCATAAAGGTGTAGTAGAAAGCAATTCATTATTCGTCCAACAGATGGCTGTAGTAAACTGTATCTCGCGTTGCCTACGCGCAATTGGGTTTCGATAGATGACGTTGGAAATATTCGCTTTCGTATTCAAAGAACTCAGAAGGCTTTGTGATTGCTTGACAGGGTGTTGTTTGAGCGCGTCAGATATGGACAGAGAAAATATGACATAACGCAAAAAACCTAATGGAGCAAATTTCCATCTGCGGATCGCAAAGGAAGCGCAATAAATGCGACCCATTTCTAAAAAGGATGGCGATGAAAAGTCGACTGGTTGTGGTTGAATGGAAATGAGACGGCGCAAAGGGTGGCCAAGCCAGTTTCGATGGTCAGGAAAGTTTTGTTGTGTGTTTGGTGGGATTAAAAGGGAATCTTTTACTATGAGTCATTCGGATCTGTACTGTCCACAATTGGACTGTTAGAAAGAGACAAAGGGGCAAAATTGGTTAGCGGTGAATAGAACAGGAATTGTGTTTAATCGAGATAATGCCAGGTCACACACATTGTGTGACCTGGTAGCACGGTTTTTAGGTTCTTAAGCACTCAGCCTACAGCCTAAATCTGACCTGTTCCTGTCTATAGCGAATGATATTGCTCGTGAAGAATTCGTCTCAATTGAAACTTATGGAGATCGGTTGTCGCAGTTTTTTTTTTTTTTGCAAGAGGGGCGAGAGTTTGTATGGAAGAGGCTTATACGAGTATATGGAATTATCTTCAAAACGACAACAAGTTATTGAACAAAATTGTGAATATTTGGCTTTAATCGAATTATTCTAAGTACGCTAAGTAAAAACCTGTTGATAGCTGTGGCTTCACCGGCCTTCTTAAAGTTGTTAAGGGCTTTCCATCAAGTATCCAGCTTATTTGATTACATGTTTTTTTTTTTTTATTTGGTTGTCTAGCAACCGGACTGATTGAAACTTTTAAGTATTCCTGGGATAGCGTGTTTGTTCAAAATTTCTATGCAGTTACGGTTATCGCCAAGTATGTCAATATCGATGGTCACGTTAAACTGATTGATTTGCGAATAGCGATAAATATTGAACATTTTTATTGATCCTAGCAATAGAGAAAAATCGCAACAGCCCGAAAACCAATTCCATTCATTGCTACAGTTTACACACAAGTATTCGAATTTATGGCCACATCTGATAAGTGAGCCAATCGTATTGTTGCGGTATCAATTTCTATCGAAATGGAAAATTGCATCTTATCGAACAATGAGGTTATAAAACGCCAGATTATAAGTACAATCATACGTACATCTACGTATGTAGGCTGACATGACTGGTGGTGACTGACATCTGCTCCTGAAATATTTGCTTCTCCAGCCCCTCTACACCGCCTACAACCTATATCTAGGACTGCCGCGTTAAACGCTTGATAAACCAGTCCAATCGATCTCATACAATCGATTAGCACAGGTACCCACGATTTGATATCAGCCATGAGCTGGCCATAAACCACGAAGAATGGGATTAATCTTTTGCGTTTTCCGCGCACATGATTAAATACTCGTTCGTATATCATGGTGTCGCTATAAATTACAACTAGAACAACGATTAATGGTAAAATATTTATACATATGTTCTTCTTTGTTTTGTTATATGACAGCCAATAAAGACCTTTAACCTAATACCTAGTAGTGATTTAGGGCCAAGGGCATCCAAACGAAGTTATCATAATGGGCTAATAATGCCCGAAGCTTATTATTGTGTGGGATGTGGTGGAACATGTAACATTTTTATGAAACCCACATATTTATTCAGCTAAAATTGCGCTAAAATTGCAGTATATTGTAAGGGTCGATTAGGTAAGTTAACACACAAAAATAGTCCATGTCTATCTCTAGTAAATGCTGCCCTGCCAAGGTGCAGCAGAAAGACCCCTTCTTGACTATAAGCATAAGCTGCGCTTTAGTACATTTTTAATAGCAAAACTAGCGGGTTATCCATTTTTCGGTTCCAAAAGTAAAGTTAAATAAAACACACATAAGGCTATGATTTCCGTGAAACTTTTACTTCACTATAATGCTTGGACCTTGGTATTATGTACGAAATACAATGTCATTTAAATGACCGCCTCTGGATTGGTTGCAGCAGTGCATTTTTCTGACGTAGTTTTCCACCACTTTTTTCGCACATTTCGGGCGGTATCTCGGCGATAACATGACGAATATTGATTTTCAAATGCTCCAACGTTTGGGGATTATCCGCGAAAGCATGGAATTTTGACGGATCATGTAACATTTTTGTGAAACCCACATATTTATTCAGCTAAAATTGCGCTAAAATTGCAGTATATTGTAAGGATCGATTAGGCAAGTTAACGCACAAACGAATATTGATTTTCAAATGCTCTAACGTTTGGAGATTGTCCGCGTAAGCATGGACTTTTGACGTAACCCCACAAAAAAGTCTAACGGCGTCAAGTCGCACGAAAAAACGTGAAATTACACTTTCTGGATACTTCTCATGCATTAAAGTCAATATCGGTCGAGTTGTATGGCTCGTGTCACCGTCTTGTTGAAACCGCATATCGTCCAGTTTATAATCTTCAATTGCAGGCCAAAAAAAAAGTCAGTTATCATACAGCCATAGCCTCTGAATTCACGGTTAACGGTTCCTCCAGCGTCATTTTCGAAAAAATGCGTCCCAATGACCCCTCCAGACTATAATGCTTATCAAACAGTCACTTTTTCCGAATGCAATGGCTTTTCCACAATCACTTTTGGGTCCTTCGAGCCCCATATGCAATTTTACTTGTTGACGTAACCACCGAATGAGAAATGAGCTTCATCGCTGAAGAAAATATTTTTCGAAAAATCAGCATTGAGAGCCTGTTGCTGTAGCACCCAATCAGCATATCTACTGCGTTGCGAATGTCCAGCCGGGTTTAATTGTTGCGTGAGTTGGATTTTACATGGATGGGAGCACAAATCCAAATGCAAAAAACGCTATAATGAGTCGTAAGATAGGACGAATTGCCGAAATCGCCATGAAATCGACAAATTCGGATTATCCGCCACACTTTCACTAACAAAATCGATAATTTCGGGAGTGCGTATGTTGTGATGATGCAAAGGCCTGACCACATCTTTAACGCTTTCAAGCTCTACAAATTTCTTTACAATCTTTCCAATTCCTCGCATAGTAGTCGATATGCCGACCACAGTCACACCGTAATGCACGAAAAGTGCCCACGTTTGAATCACGACTATTTAGTAAGTTTTAACTATTTTTTGTGCATTCTTAAATGGCAAACCTTTCACTAAATAAATAACAGCTGACAGTCTTGCCAGACCGGCGGTTTTGCAACCACTAAATGGTTATATCGTTATATGGAAAAAATACGTATTAATTCTGAAAAAATGAAGAAAATTGTTATGGAGAATCGTCGACTCTTAATTAGAGAATTTGCTGAGGATGTCGGCATATCGGTTAGCTCATGCCATGCAATCTTTTCGGCAATTTTGGGCATAAAGCGTGTGGCAGCGAAGTTCGTTCCAAAATTGCTAAATTTTGACCAAAAACAACGTCGCATGAGCATCGCTCAGGAATTGTTGAATGACATGACTGGTGACGAATCATGGGTACATGATTATGAAATCGAAATAAAAGTTCAATCGTATCAATGGAAGAGTCAAGGGGAGCCAATAGCAAAAAAAGCACGCCGAGTTCGATCAAAAGTCAAGGGTTTGCTCACTATTTTCTTCGATTACTATGGTGCAGTACACCAGCAGTTCGTACAGTAAATAAGGAGTATTACCTTGAAGTTATGCGCCGTTTGCGTGAAGCAATACGAAAAAAAAACGCCGGAATTGTGGAAAAAAAATTCATGGCTTCTGCATCATGATAATGCACCTGCTCACTCATCTTTGCTGGTGAGAGATTATTTGGCCAAAAACAACGTCGTTTTCATTCCTGAGCCACCGTATTCACCAGATTTGGCCACCTGGGACTTTTTCCTGTTTCCAAGATTGAAGAGACCCATGAAGAGACCGCGTTTTGCGACGATTGAGGAGATAAAAACCGAATATCTGAGTAAGCTCAAAGACATACCAAAAAGTGCATATCAGAACTGCTTCGAGGATTGGAAAAAAGGGTGGCATAAGAGTATTATATATGAGGGGGGCTACTTTGAAGGAGATAAAATAGAAATTGATGAATACATAAATATTTTTTGAGAAAAATGAGTATCGCTGTATCGAGTTAAAACGAGATTATGTTGAAAAATAGAGAAAGTTATTCCCAATTTTTGTGTGTTTTCTTTGTTATGTCGGTCAGTTTTGCGGCCGCTCTCGTAGCTTAACAACAGTTTTCACGTGGTGATGACTGATTCGCCTTAATATCAACTTTAATCTCTTCCACATAAACTCTTTGTATATTTGAATATTTTAAAATTTATGATAGTTTCGTTAAGTTCATTTGTCATTTTATAATCCATAACATACTAATACTCGTACATGCGCTTTTCGCAATTTATTAGAATTGTTTATACTTATTTCCGACTTTAAGTCTTTTTGCACATCTCAAAGGGAACTGAAACTTTTCGTCATAAATTCTTAAAAAGTTGTGATAAGCTAAACGGTTATCTCATCTCTATTCAAACACTTCAAATGTATCGTTCTTTTTGATATGAAATTCAATTTTCAGTCAATCTCACGTGGATTCTCAAAACACTATAAAACAGTTTAGTTAGTCCATAGTATGAGTACGTTTTTGATTTCGATTTATTTTATGATCGACTAACAATACAAGACCTCTAAATGATTGCAGACGTAATAGCGACGCCGGCCTATGATCGGGAGAACCCTGCTGCTCGTCCATTTGTTTAGTCTACGTTAACAGTGCGGTTAGTCTGTTGAAAGCCGTTAACAGATGTGGACGCGTTTAGAACGGACGTTTCCCTGAAAACGGCTCAAGTTGCCTTAACATTTAGAGTGTCAGTTAGTTGATCCTGTTATCCTTGCGGCGAAAATTGAACGATAGGAGGATCACTCGTGTTTGTGGCAATTTTTAATTTGATATTGAATTGCGAATTCGGCAATGGCAGATACAAACGGTATAATTGAATTTTGTTAAGTTGTTGAAAATAAAAAGAATATTCTTAGCAAAAGTGAAAAAAGGAAATAAACAATGAGTGAAACAATGATAAAACTCAATGATGAATTTCAACAACTGGTTTCTATTTTGTTTAACAGACACCAGTTGTTGAAATTTATTTAACTTATTTTTTTTTTTGCATTTTTTTTTATAAACAAATAAATGAGTTTTATCTTTAGTGACTCCACAAAACAGCATAATGACTGCAAAGTGTTTGTTGTATCTGGATTTGTGATGTGTTTTATGGAACTTCATAAACTGACTGACTGTCGGTGAAAGCAAAAATGTTAATTATAAACCTGAAAATTAGAAAAATTTAAAGTGTGATAACAAATGATGAAAATAATTAAATAAACAAATGTCAAAACACATTTATTTACATGGAAGCTATATTGAATTGCATGAAATACGAGAGACCCAATTCTAGTCATGAAATATCGTCAAGAGAAGGGTGTGAATATTATTGTAATTTGAGAATAGGGGTGGCGGTTAATGACATCATGTAAGAAGGAAGAGCGGTATACCTCACGCGATAAATCCTATTAGACTTCATCACTCTACACCGTTTCACGACGTAACTGATAACCAACAAATTCATATCAACATTGAACAAATTCAAATTTATATGGAGAGAAATCAGCAGATTTCCTAATTGCCATTGAGAAGTACAAGCTGACTCTATTAACGCACAGAAATACAATTTGATTCTAAGAATGTGAAAATCAATACTAAAAAATTTAAACTGAAATTACTAAAGGTTAATTTTATATTAAGAAATCCTAAAGGAACTTTAAAACTTAAAATTTGTATTCAGCCACCACCATAACAACTTCATATAGGAAGGAAGACGGCATACCTCATGCGATGAATACCGTTTAGACTTCACTCTACACCATTTCATGGCGTAATTCAGAAGCGGCAAATTCACATTAACATTAAGAAAACTTAAATTTATATAGAGGAAAAGTAACAGATTTCAGAACTGGTATTTAAAATTACAATTTGATCCCAAGAACATGGAAGTCCATATTAAGAACTTTAAACTGAAATTACTAAAGGATAATTTTATATTAAAAAATTCTAAGGGAACTTTAAAATTCAAAATTTGTGCTCATCCACTACCATAATAATTGTACCTTCATATAGGAAGGAAGGCAGCATACCTCATGTGATGAATACCGTTTAGACTTCGCTCTACACCGTTTCCTGGTGTAATTGAGAAGCGGCAAATTCACATTAACATTGAGAAAATTTAGATTTATATAGGGAAAAGTTTGCAGATTTCGCAATTGGTATTTAAAAATACAATTTGATCCCTGTAACATGGAAGTCCATATTATGGAATTTAAACTGAAATTGCTAAAGGATAATTTCATATTAAGAAATGCAAGTGGGATTTAAAATTCAAAGTTTTAATTCAGCCAGCACCGTAACTGTAACCTAAACCAATTATTTGCATTTTTATTATTATTAAGTACGCCTACTAAGTTTCTGCTGTTTGCCAATAGATGGCGCTAGCTGTAAGTGCTAATCCAGTTTTCCATAACCTAAACTTCATGAGCCAAGCTTAGGCACAGGGTAAACATACCAACTCGACACAATAGTGATTTTCTTTTGGCGTCATATTCTTTTGGTTGTTTAAATATTTATGAGTTTGTGCCAAATAACCGTCATATGCGGGAAATATTGATTTCTTTTTTTCAGTCGAAGAAAACGGTAGCTGAAGCTCATCGAGAGCTTCAAAAGCCATTTCCAAGCGATTGCATGCATTAGGAATGATTCAAAAGCAAGGAACCTGGGTTCCTTATGAGTTGAAGCCAAGGGACGTTGAGCGTCGTTTTTTCGCTTGTGACCAACTGCTTCAGCGACAAAAAAGGAGGGGGTTTCTTTATCATATTGTAACGGGTAATGAAAAATGGATTCATTACAACAATTCATAGAAAAGAAAGTCATGGGGGGGCCGTCTGTCCGGTCATGCTTCCACGTCGTCGCCTCGGCCGAATATTCACGCTGCGAAAGTTTTGCTCTGTATTTGGTGAGACCAGGTCGGTACTATTGATTATGAGCTGTTGAAATCAAGCAAAACTACCACTGGTGATCGGTATCGACTTCAATTAATGCGATTGAGCCGAGCACTGAGCGAGAAACGCCCACAATACGTGGAAAGGCACGAAAAAGTGATTCTTCTGCATGACAACGCTCGGTCTCACTTGGATAAACCCGTTAAAACCTAATGGGAAGTCTTACCCCATCCGCTATATTCTCCTGATATTTCGCCGTCCGATTATCACTTGTTTCGTTTGAATGCACACCGTCTGGCTGACCAGCAGTTCCACTCATATGACGACATCAAGGAATGGCTACATTCGTGAATAGCCTCAAAAGATGAACAGTTTTACCGCAACGGAATTTGAGCTTTGCCAGAAAGATGGGAAGAAGTAGTAGCTAGCGATGGGCAATACTTTCAATAAATCATTTGTAAACATGTTTTCATAGTAAATTTCCAACGGAATGAAGATATCGTATCATCTGGTATGGGAATCCAGAACAGAAATTTCAGCGAACTAAATTGACTTACATGTATCTTCACCGAACGTAAGAAGGCATCGATGCAAAAGTATGCGGAATGCCAAAAAAAGCCAGGCTAAGTTTCTAATACAAAATTCGAAACAATGCACAAGAAGCAAAGTTATATTTAATATAAAAAAAAATCGTTCGCTTAGAAATTATGGAGTACGATTGATTTTTTCCCTAAAAAGATCTGGCAACGCCGCCCAGAAGTAATCTTACCAAAAGCCAAATGCTTACTGAGTTATACAAATTTGAATAAAAGATATGAACATAGAAATATAGGTCTGGCTGGTAAACAAGATAACTGTCGTAAATCTCTCAAAAACTTATTAAAACTTGTCATAGCCTAACGTTTCGTGTATAGAAAAGTTGTCGACCGAGACGTTTCGTATATAGAAAAGTTGTCAACTGATGACATTTCGTATATAGAAAAGTTGTCAACCGATGACTATGCGTTTGGAAAAGTTGTCGACGGATGACGATGTTTCGTGTATAGAAAAGTCGCCGACCGTTGACTTTTCGTATATAGAAGAATTGTAGCCCCAATGAC
>JAHXMU010000127.1:156733-173156 GCA_019455685.1 Philornis downsi
GTGGTCTCGTCAGCGGTATTACTAGAAAAGGATGTGAAGTTTTTATATAGCAAATAAAATCTATCTACACTATTTTATAAAAATTATGATGGAAAACAAATGAAATTTTGTCATATAATCATCATAAGTGGCCGATAGGTATGTTGAGTTTTATTGAGAACGGGTCTTAAATTGCCGGCTAAAAATCAGCAGCTGCGGATAAAAAAAAAAAACTATATAGAACACGCGACCATCATGCATATGATCATGGGCTCGAGCCCGGTTACAGTCACCTATCATAATTTGATAACACATGAAGTAGTTAAGTAATCGACAAATCCAGTAAATGCATCTCAAACTGACGTTCGAAATCGTCGCTAAATTAATGGTCCCGTTGGTAATGTCTAAAAATAGAAAGCCCCCATCTTTAAGAAAGAGATTTACTTTTTTTCATTTATTTTTTTTAATAAGAACAAGATCCTTCACTATGGATTGCCTAGACGATGTACCAGAACAAGTTGTCTGGTGACAAGTTGACCAGACATATATAATGATATCGACATGATAATATATCGACTTTGCTCAACTTTTCCAGTGGAAATGCACATCTTTTCAATACTTTCAATAACCTGAAGGAAGCGTCTAAAGCACCAAGTATCTCTTGGCCAAATGCCGATGTCTGCTGGCGGTTAGCTGTCGGAAAGACACGGTAGCGGTTGCAAATCTGTGCAACTTGTCAAAACTTTGCACGGACTAATATTTTACCAGATAACAGCCGGGGCTTGTAAATGGACAATTTGTTTGGACGATTCGTACCATACAAATTGACCTGTTTTTTCGAAATTTAGTTTTTTGCAACTCAATTTTTTGTTCATTAAATTTTTTGAAATTGTACGGCATTTTCGCGTCTCTTCTGATACCATCCACACAAATGATCGATTTGACTCAATTATTCTTAGGTTCATATCTTTCAAGCAGTTGTTGTGAACTCGGTCAAATTTGGCACACCTTTAGTAAACTTAGTTCTATTGCCTTCCACTTCAATTGGTCGATTTTCCGAGACTAAATTTTTGCCTTGTTATTTCTAACGCCTAAACTACAGTAGCCTAAGGGTTTGTTCAATATATTGATTTATAATTTTCTATACACCTCGAGAAAAGCTGGACAAATAACCACGCCGCTTCTGATACCCACATATTCTTAAGTACATATCTTTGAAGCAGTTGTTGTGAACTCAGCCAAATTTGGCCTCCTTCTAGGCCTCCTCTAGCGGCCTCCCTTTTACGGTCTCTCACACAAATTGACCGTTTTATCGAAACATATTTTTTCCCCTCCAATCCTTTATTAGTAGACTGCAGCTGCTTACATTTTTATCTAGTGTATAGTATCATAATGCTTGATACAATTTGAAAAATTGACCAGATAAAGGCGTCGTCTCTGATAACTACCATACAAATTAAGTAATTTATCGCAAATTTTATATATATGTATATGAAAGACATGATTTCACACAATTACATTAAATTTAGTATAATTGAGCAAACATCAGACATTTACCCTTACACCGAAGCAAAAGGACGTAGGGTAAAGGTATATGTAAGTTAGTTCATTTGCTTTCTGTACTGGTGGTGGAATTTTCAGCTGAAAATGCCCCTTTCATTATCTATTGATTTATAACCTAAAAATAAAACATTTAAAATTCCTATTACAAAGCTGGATTTATTTAGTCCTTGTATGGACTAGTTTTTTTCTCGCAAATATTTCTGTTCTAGTCGTCTGTTCTGTGAAATGCTCCTCCTTAAGCTAGGTACTATATTTTCATCACGAGAAAAAAATTCCACAAGACATTGTTTACTTGTGAAAATTTTTAAGGCATTGCCAGGTTTTCTTGTATTGTTTTGCAGCACTGAAATCTGAAATCTGTGGATAATATATTTGTAAAATTATTAGGTTGCGTTTGTTTTTATTACTATTTCCTTTTTAAGTATACAAATATATTATCGAGCATATTGCGATGCAAAAATGTACATAATTTCGACTTCAGTGGTAGAAATCAACAGAATAGGAAAAAAACAACACTTAAGAAAATGTTTCTTGTGAAAAAACTTAGCAGTATCTGGTGGATCATTCCATTTACCATCCATAACCATTTTTTATATGGAGTTTCACCATGAAAAGTCAGCATAGTACCAGACTATAAGTAACATACTCTATATTCTAATTGCGCTGCAATGAGTAGCTATTCAAAATACATCGGATCGATGTTGACAGTCTGTAGCGGCGAACAAGATTCCGTTGGAAGTGACTTTTGAAACGCTATCAAAACTTGGTGCGACGAATTGAAGGAGCATAAAGGAGCGAAGTGCTTGATACTTTTTCTACGCATGGCGTGAAATAGTTTGCAAATTGAGCCAAATTTCCGATTTTTTGCAGTATATGAAAAGTTGATTTTTCTATACTTTTGAATTTTTTAAGGTAATTATTTTTTATAAAATAAACATTGTACTTCAGGTACTTTATTATTATAAGGTATATATATTATATTTATATTATTATTATAAGAGATCATTTTATCCACTATTACTCCTAGTTTTCATAAAAACAACAAAAATAATAATTCATTTCAAAAACGGTTGCGCCAAAAGTCTACGCTCATAACTACAATATTCATAAAAAAACTAAATATAAATAAAAAATCATATAAATACGTATTAATTAGTATCGCGTCGGATTTCCACGACGTTTGAGAACCTCTCTCAATCTATTTTGCTTGGAATCAACAAGATGTGAAGTCTCTGCAGCCGGAGTCATTTCCCACTTTTTCTTGATTACATCCTTTAGCAGTGCTTTATTGGTAATGTTGTGTTGGTGGATTTTTCTCTCTAGTAAGGCCCATAGGTGTTCAATTGGGTTTATATCGGGTGATCGCGGAGGAGTTGGCAGCGTTTTTGGTATATTATATAGTATCCAAAGCTTTACAATTTCAGCAGTGTGCTTTGGGTCATTGTCCTGTTGAAAGTAATATTCACTGGACAATTTCAATTTTTGAGCACTCTGTTTTAAATTCCTTTTTAATATGTTTATGCTATCAAAACTTGGTGCGACGAATTGGAGAAGCATAAAAGAGCGAAGTGCTTGATACTTTTTCTAGTTGGCAAAAAGAGCACAATTTTTGAGCTTTAAATTCCTGCTTTAAATTCCTTTTTAATATGTTTATATAGGCGAATCTATCCATCGTTGACTCAATAAATTCGAAATTTCCTACTCCTCCAGCTGCCATACATCCCCACATCATCACTTCTCTCCCACCGTACTTAATTGTTGGCAGTAAATCTTCTTAACTGAGAGCGGTTCCAGATTTTCTCCACACCATTTGTTTGTTTGGCAGTCCTCTTTTCGTTTTCAGGGAATGGTTGTCCACACCCCATGATTGTGGATGTTGAATGAATTTCAACGCTAAAAGTAATCACATGAGTAATCAATCTCTCTATGTGATTACTTTTAGTGTTGATATTCATTCAAGAATGCATCCCAAAAATGCAGAATTTGCTTTCGTCGGAAAAAATACCTTTTTTCAGAAGTCTGACGGCATGTTTGCATACTTATTTGCAAACGCAAGTCAATTTTTTCGGTTGACCAATGAAATGAACGACTTCTTTCGGGCTACACGACCATGATAACCAGCTTTTTTTATAATTCTTCTGGCAGTGGACACACTAATTTTTAAACTTTTGTTGGGCATCTGTTGTTATTTGATATGCAGTTGTTCTCGGATTTTCCTTTATAATGGTAATGGCACTTCTAGATTCCCTATCTGTTAATTTTCGTAGGCGACCCGATCTTGGCTTGGAATTTATTATTTCTACTTTTTCAAAATTCTGAATTACTGTTCGAATCGTTGCCCATGACTTTCCCATAGTTCTTCCAATTTCCTGATAATTTTGACCATCTTTAGAAAGATTTATAATTATTTTCCTTTCGTCTACAGTTATTTCTTGTTCAACATTTGTGCAAAACGGTAGAAAAAAAATCATAAAATTCAGCTATGTTCCAGATTCTACTTTGAAGTAAAAGTAGTTTGTAATCACTTTAATTTGGCATGAATTTTACTTTTTACTTTTCATTTCTATTTTGTTTTCGAACATCAATTAGTAGTGAATTGCATTGTTCTACAAACTACTTTTAAGCAAAAAGAAGTGGTTTAAAATAAAAATATATACTTTGAAATTTTATTGTGACACAAAAATTTTTGCAAATAAATATGTAAGTATAATAAATAAAAGTGGTCAGATTCCTTTGGTTGAATAAAAATTTTCCTTGTTTGAAGGGAGAAAACACAAGAATACTATGCAGGATGCAATAATGCTACGTTTTATGCAAAACAATCCACATCTGGCAAAAGGATTCGCAAAAGGGGACCGTGTAAAATTGGAAGAATTGCGGAAAGACCTTACCATCGAATTAAATAGCAATGGTTCTCCAACAAAGGATACATCTGGTTGAAAAAAGGCAAATTACATCATTCAAACAAAACAAATATTTTTTAGTGACTGACAATATTTTATAGGTGTAAATGGATTGGAAGGAAAAATCGCACATAATAGTTCGAAGGCTAGAGCGACTGGTGGAGGACCATTTAATAAATTTGTGCTCACAAAAATAGAGGAAGCTGTTGGTGAATTGTGTGGGATTTTACGTCATCAAAGGAGTTGAAAACGCACAGGTTTTTGGTGATGCACCTTCAGAAGAAGAAATCATAGTCAACTTCAGTGATATGCTTGAAGAAAATGTTGCTTCCACCAGTAAGTCTACTAGTACTGCGACTCCAAGACGCCAGAAAGACGATAAGTTTTAATGACACCTCGTTAAAATCCTCCTTCTGCTAAAAATTTTAATGTGGCAGCAAGCTGTAGTTCTGCCGGAATGGATGACTGGGCAGTCTTAATTTTACGTAACGAAATGCATCTTTGTTGATGCGATAGTTTTGTAAAAACCTAATAGTTTTTATTAAAAGTATATTGAATGTACTTAAGTACATACATGTGTAGTGTCGCCCATATCCAGATAATTTGAGTGATCCCGCAAAATCCGCCTTTGTAATTTTGCTCTTGCATATTCATTGGTTTAGTATAAATTTAGTTATTAAAACTACTATTTGTGATTTTTTTGCAAAAAATTAAAGGATAAATAAATAATAATGACAAATAAATAAATAAAGGATAAAAAAAATAATGAATGCAGTGTTAGTGTCCACTATATACCAAACCAATGAATACGCAAGAGCAAAATTACAAAGACGGATTTTGCGGGATCACTCAAATCCTCTGAATATGGGCGACACTACATAAGTACACACATGTATGTACTTAAGTACGTTCAATATACTTTTAATAAAAACTATTAGGTTTTTACAAAATTATCGCATCAACAAAGATGCATTTCGTAACATTTTACATTGCATAAAATTGAGACTGCCCAAGTCATTCATTCCGGCAAAACTACAGTTTGCTGCCACATTAAGATTTTTAGTAGAAGGAGGATTTCAACGAGGGTTCGGAAAAGACACTAATGTGGCCTTAGCACGGAGCACCACTGCAAAATTTTAAATCGAGTGCTTATTGTTCTAGCAAAATATATTTGTCCTAGGTGGATTAAATTGAAAATGCAGTTGATGAACAAAATTTGTCTAAGCGCCACTTCATGCAAAAATTTGGTATTCCCGGTGTAGTAGGATGCATTGATGGAACTCACGTGGAAATTACTAAGCCGCATTATTGCATCCTGCGTAGTATTTTTGTGTTTTCCCCTTCAAACAAGGAAAATTTTTATTCAACCAAAGGAATCTGACCACTTTTATTTATTATACTTACATGTTTATTTGCAAAACTTTTTGTTTCACAATAAATTTTAAAATTTTTGTACCACTTCTTTTTGCCTAAAAGTAGTTTCTAGAACAATGCAATTCACTACGAATTGATGTTCGAAAACAGAAATCAGAAATCAAAAGTAAAAAGTAAAATTCAGAACACCCAAGTGTTAAATTTGAAGTGATTATAAACTACTTTTACTTCCAAGTAGAATCTGGAATATACCTGTATATCTGCTACAAATATGAGTATTCCCACCAAATGATATGTGCATGGCAGTCAATGTCCACGTACTGAATGTGTATAGAGAACTTTAACGATATGAGCGTACACTTTTGATGCTGCCCAACTACAGATGTACTGGAAGAAATGCCCTTATTTTTGCAATGTTCTGAATGTATGAAAAGAAAATGTTACTCGTCAACGTTGTCTGAACTATAAAAAGCAGTTAACACACTCGTATATCAACTTGTTTTGTGTGCAATCGAATATTTTTTTTTTTTGCATTAATAGTTAGTAATGAGTTGGGAGCGTAGACTTATGACGCTCAGTGTGCTGCTCGTGTATGAAAATTCTATTTTTTTTTTATTTTATTATCTTTTTTTTTGAAATATTTGAAAAATCCGTTTTCGACATATGAAAAATCGAGCAAATATCGATTTTTAAACTTTGTCAGAAATAGGCAGCGTAAAATTTTCAAAGTTTTAATACTGTAATTTTAATTAAACTGAATGTTTAGTAAAACAAAAAATATATATTTTATACACAAATAATTTTTTTTTTAATGTTGAAATTTTTGCAAGAAATTTATTTGAATATTAAATTGAAAGCTGACTTCGCAGCTAGTTGACTATTATTCCGGAAAATCTTTTAGGAGGAATTGAAGGCTCTTGAATTAAAGGTGCAATGACGGATAAAGTCCCTTTAGCGACTGTCTAAACATATAAACATTAATTTTTGATTTGCCAAAATGTTAAAAGACTATGACCAGCCTTTCCATTTGCAGAATACTGCGGAGACTGCAAACGGGACACAACATATAAACAACATTTTTATAACATTAGTATAATTTTATAACATTAGACACGCAAAAAACTTGTCTTATTTATGCCTCGCACAAACAAACTATAACAAGTTTAGTAAAGTTTAGTGTGGTAAAACAGTCAACATATCTTCGAGACCAGTATACCAACATAAAAAGAATAATAATCGAATGTCGAATGTATGTAGCCCGCGAAATTTCAAAATTCATCTTATTTTTTGAACACACCTCATATATACAGTGCCGGTCAAAAAAATAGCATCAACGTTGAAATCTATTTGCATACTAATGAAAAAATAAATTCTGTGCTTATTATTTGGACATAATTAAGCGATGACGTAGTACTCTGTTTACTCTCTTTAAGAGACATTTTTTTCCTCAACTTAGTTCTGTAGAAATGCTCGATGATTTCACAAAAGTTTAACATCAGTGCAGTCACACGAATAGCACCTCGTGTGAAAAAATCGTTAAACAAAATAAATATTATTTTAATAATTAAAATAAAAGTGAAAAATACTGAAGGTAAGCTAAATTCATACTGCAATTCACAATATCTAATGATTATTTTAATATATATTCGTCAGAACGGAACGTGGAAGGCACGAAAAACGTGTTGTTATAAAAAAAAACATGGTCTCTGAAAACAAACCCTATTCGGAAAGGCGAAAATTAGTGGGGTGCTCATACAAAATGATTATCAACGCACTGAAATTTAGCCAGAAACCAGAAAAACGTGGACGAAAACGAGTCTTGTCGTCTTTAATGGTTAAACGTTTAGTCAAAGAGGCAAAGAAGGATCCATTCAAGCCAGCTACAGAGCTTAAGAAGGAACTTACTGTAGCTGCAAGTGTCGAGACCATTCGCCGGAGACTGCGAGGTAACAAGTTAAATGCCTGTAGTCCTCGAAAAGTGCCACTCCTATCTCGTAAGCACATTGCTAAAAGGTTGAAATTTGCAACATCTCATTTGAACTGGGTAGCCGAAATGTGCTTTGGACAGATGAGTACAAATTTGTTTTATTTGGTGGGGTCACGTTGCTACGTTAGAAGACCCCCTAATGCCGAATACAACCCAAATTATACCATAAAAACTATAAAACACGGTGGGTCTAGTTTAATGGTATGGGCATGCTTTTGTTATTATGGTGCAGGACCCATACATTGAATAAGAAGCATAATGAATAAAACCACATTTATGTTAATATTCAAGAAGAAGTTATGCTGCCCTATGCTTCAGACAAAATGCCGCTGGTGTGGGTCTTCTAGCAAGATAATGACCCTAAATACACCAACAAACCTGCAACAAAGTGGTTTAAAGACAATAATATCAATGTGATGGAGTGGCCAGCCCAGAGTCCAGACCTCAACCCCATTGAGAATTTATGGGCAGATATTAAAAAAGCAGTTGCTCAAATTCAACTAACGAGCAATGAAGCGCTTTGGAACGCGGTGAAGCTAATATGGAACGAAATTCCGATGGAACGTTGCCAAAATCTGGTTAATTCAATGTCAAAAAGTTGCTCAGAGGTTGTTGCAAATAAAGGAAATGCCACGAAGTATTGATTATAATAAATAAATAATACTCAGAAGTAGTGAATTCATAATATATTGTTTTTTATTAATTTGTGTTTAGTTAAATATATACTATTACCAAAAATTGAACTGAAGTACTATTTTTTTGACTGCTTTCAAGTTCTTTCCAAAAAAAAAAAATTAAATTTTGTATCAAAATGAAAAGAAATTTCAATGTTTTTATTCAATATAGTTTTACAGTTTCTTAAGTGTCTAATGCTACATTTTGAACTTAATCAGTAAACACTATTGCAAAATAATAGTCTACATATATTTTTTTTAACCTTGGTGCTATTTTTTTGACCGCAGCTGTATATGTATACCACGCCTAATTTGGTATCTTCCATACAAATTTATCGATTTATTGAAATTTGATTTTTCACTGTATTCTGTAATTCGTAGCCTGAGGTTAGTTAAAAAAATCGACGGAATGACCGCGCCCTCTCTACTACCTCCCTTACAAATTACCTTATTTATTTAACTGATATATTCCTAGATTCGTATCTTTCACTCAATTGTGCTATATTCAGTTCACATCAATCATTTAGTATTGTCGATTTGGCAAAAATCGTTTCTTCTACATTTCCCAAATAAAGGACTTCCGAAAGTTAAAATTTTGCTACTTTTATTATGCTTTAATTCTCAATATTTTTTGCAGTAACACAAAACGACATTGGATAAAGATATACTCATATATACATATGTAAGTTCGCCTGACTGAAATTTCTGTGTTGGACTATGGACTAATGGCTAATGCTAATGGAATATGTCTTTTTAGTGCCTTTTTTACAAATTGAGTGGTTTTGCAAAAATTAATATTTCCTCCATAATTTCTAAGTGCAAGTTTCCATATATTATAATTCTGCGAGGTACAGCATATTGGGGATAAGTTAAGAGCAGTATTTAAAGAGATTACAACAGATGTTTTGTCTATGCTAAGTTGAATCGGAAATATTGTTGGAAATGGTGTTGGAACTGTGAAGAAAATTACAATTTTGTAGAGTAGAGTAACACGAATTTACAGTTTACTACCAAGCCATTTAAAATGTTTTAAATTATGTCCTGATTCTTACAAAAGACACATTCTGCAACACTTTCAGACTTTCCTGTACAATTTTGTTTTCAATTAAATTGTGAGCAAACTGTATTACATACCGATTATCTTATATTTTCAGATTATATACCGATTAACATCTAAATTAGTCTTTTTTCATATTTTTTTTTTGTTTCGTCTTTAACAATCATAACTTCTTTAAAATCATATCATATCTTTATACATTTTATATTTAATTTTTATTATGTGTTTTTTTTTTAATTTATATTATTGAGCAGATTAAATCTAATACATGCATTGTTGCATATTGTAATTTACTTGTAATTGGCCGGAAAGCTTTAAATTACAAGCCAAAATAAATGTATTAAGTTAAATTAAATTAAAAGTTGTCTGCTCGGAATTTAATTTACAAAATTGGTGTCCTACAACTACTTCCCTATATTGTGGCATTGCTGCAATATTTTTTTATATCTACATTTAACAGATCAGGCAACAAAAGTTGTTAGCAAAAATCGACTTTTTCACAATATAAAACTCTATTTTTCAACTTTCTCACAACCCTAATTTCGACTTCTCGACATTTTCACACTACAAAGTTCGTTTTTTCGACTTTTTCACAACCCCAAATTCGACTTTTCGACATTTTCACAAAATTTGGTTTTTACAACATAAAATTCGATTTCGTCATTTTCAATTTGTTCTGCCAACAGTCGATTAGTCGAAGTTCGATTTAAGGAATCCTATTCTAGCAGTCACCCAACTGAGTAAATGAAGAAAAAACACACAGACACATTTCGCAGCGAACGTACTAACATTGATCGATAATTTCTATTCAAGCAAACTCATTATAGGCCTTTGCAGCAGTTATAGACTATAAGTTATCTTTACTTTAGTTTCCCAATATACTACATAATATTTATAAATTTTTGTTACAGAAAACATATCCCGTCCTGCCCTCTGCCGGTTTTATTCAAATGCGCATCTTCAGTGGAGTACCCGATTGTCGATATACCATCCGTAGTAATTTCACAGATTTCGAAGAGATAAAATTGGATGGTCTCAGTCTGGGTTTTGATAAACTCATTAACATCGAGAATAAATCAACAACAATAAAATATTCAATAGAAAATGAGGCCAACGAAGGTAATTTTCTTCTTTAATCCATTCGATTTTACCCCTTTACTTTTTGCTCTTTTAAACTACAGCTTGTCCGCTATTCCCGTCCGGCATCTATACATTCCATCAGGCAAAAGCCTACAGTATTTTTCTGCAAGATAAAATTGTAGACAATTCGACGTTGGTTTATGAAGAAGCAATGGAAAAGCCAACAAAAGGCAATCCGTTGGTAAGAAATTTGGCCAATATCGGGGAAGGCGCTCACATCATATGGAAATTACCTAAAACGGATAGCAAGGAGTCGGATAAACTGGCCACTGATAGGGAATTAATGGAACTAAGACCTATTACCTATGATGTCTATATTGACGACATCAAGGTGTACGAGACAAAGCTGAGCCACGGTGGAGTCTATGCCTTGGTAATGGCTGTATCAGCAAATGGCACCAACGTCAGTAAAATATACGAAGTAATTGAACCAAACTCCATGAGCATCCTCTGGCTTGTACCCCAATATGTGGTAATGACATTGGGTGAAGTGATGTTTTCGGTAACCGGTTTAGAGTTCTCGTACTCTCAGGCTCCGACGGCCATGAAGTCAGTACTGCAGGCTTGTTGGCTGCTCACGGTCGCCTTTGGCAATGTCATCGTGGTCATTGTGGCCGAATTGAAATTATTCAAATCACAGGCCAGCGAATTCTTCCTCTTTGCCGGCCTTATGGCTGTCGACATGATTATATTCATGTGGGTTGCACATTGTTATAAACCCAATAATCCCATCTCTGAATCGCAGGAGGCTCTGATCAATGAACCGGCTTCATCGGTGGTGGTATCGCAGGGCCAACAGAATCCGGCCTTTGTTCAGGATTACCAGTCGACTTCGTCACAAGCAGCGTCACAGCTGCAGCAACGTTACACGGCGAGAAAAGTGGACTAAAGTTTTAGGTATTTAAGGACATAATATTTATTGTGCATAATTTGATAGGATAAGTTGAATTTTTTTTTAATTATAAACTGATAAAATATAATAATGGACACAAATTTAGAAAAACGATTACCTTTTATAAAGGGTGTCCCAACAAGAACGCAAGATTTAAATTTGGCGCCATTCGAAGAGTCATTGTTTGACATTTGAACAATTGTTATTGTTTGCTAGTAGAAGGTACGAGTTTAGTAAAAATGAGCGCTACACGAATAAACAACACATTCTCATTGTGAAATTGTTTTACCAAAATGGTGAAAGTTTTGCGGCTACGGTTCGCAAATTGCGATCAATTTGGGGTCACAATAATGCTCCAAAAGAGTCAACTGCAAAAAGATTAATGGATAAATTTGCCAAAACTAGGTCTGTTAGTGATGTAAAGACAACAACGCGCCTTCAACCAGGTCGATCGACCGATAATGTCGCAGCTGTACGTGATGATGTCGCTCAAACTCCGTCCACCTCAATTCGACACCGAGCTCGGCAAATTGGTGTCTCCAAATCCAGTACGCAACGAATTCTGACTAAAGATTTGCATCTTCATGCATACAAAGTTTAATTCTCAGGAACTGAAGCCAGCTGACCATGGACAGCAAAGGGAGTTCGTTAATTGGATATTGGAGAGGCAACATGAAAATGCTGATTTTGCCGATAAAATCATCTTCAGTGACGAGGCCCATTCCATCTTGATGACTTGATGAGGTAAATGCTCGAGTGATTCACGAGAAGCAAATGCATCCCCAACGTGTCACTGTGTGGAGTGAATTTTGGGCTGGAGGAATCATTGGATCTTTTTTTATGAAAATGAGGCATGTCAAGCGCAAATAGTTGTGTTCGGTATCGTGAAATGATAACCAGTTTTTTCGTGCCTAGAATTAAAGAAATAAATGTGGAGGGCATGTGGTTTCAACAAGACGGCGCCGCATGTCATAGAGCCAGAGAAACAATTCATTTAAAATTTGCGTTCTTGTTGGGACACGTTTTATAAGGTTATATATGTACATTGTTCTAATTGTCATTTGCAATAGATGGACGATATTGCAAATCGAAAATTATTGTGATTTGTTAATGTTGTTGCCGGTCGCATTGGTTCACACGCAGGCTATCGTTAGTAAGGACAACAATCAGCAAATACAGGGTGGCGCAATAGAACGTGCATATTGCATCATCTTTTTTTGCGTGGTAGAAAAGGCGCGGGCGGGGGAGACGCCTACATCGTTGGGTTGGCAGGCTCATGGAGTTTTAGTCGCTATAAACCACTTCGACGGGAAGCGTTGCGCATTTTGCGTGCGCGCATTTGACGAGAACTCTCGTTCATATATTGCTACTAGGCGACTATATTGTGCTGAATATGGACTACGGCGAATTAGTGAAGCTCCGAGTGCTAATTTAATTAAAATATGGGTAAAGCGTTTTGAAGAGACCGGTTCAACATGTAAACCACAAATAAATGGTCGCCCAAGAACATCTAGGACCGAAGACAATGTTGAGAGAGTTATGGAGTCAGTACGAGGAAATCACAAATGTCGACTCGCAAGAGATCGTCTGTCTTACAATTATTGCGACGAAGTTTGCAACGAATTTTAACATTGGATCTTAAACTGCATCCATATAAACTGCAATTAACACAAGAATTGAAAGAGTCTGACTTCAAAGTAAGGCTCGCATTTGCTAATGAAATGCTTAATCGATTTTCCAATTTTGACAATATGCTTTTCTCTGACGAGGCTCATTTCCTTATGAATGGGTTCGTAAATCGTCAAAATTGTCATTACTGGAACAGTGAAAATCTCAAAATCAAACACCAGAAACCATTGCATAGTCCTAAAGTGACAGTCCGGGCAGCAATCTCTAGCAGAGAATTAATTGGCCCTTTTTTCTTCAAAAATGCGCGGGGCCAAAACGTCACAGTTAATACGGAACGCTATGTTGAGATGCTGGACGGATTTTTGGCTGCAGAAATTGAAAGTTCAAGAATAGTGAATTCCAGAACTTGGTTCCAACAAGATGCAGCTGTCACACATCAAATGACTCCATGGCGGTGGTGAAGCAGATGTTCCCTGGCAGACTGATTTCGAAAAGAGGTGATATTCAATGGCCCGTACGTAATCCAGACTTGACGTCTTTTGACTTTTTTTTTGTGGGGATACCTCAAACTCAAAGTCTACAGTAATAATCCAAGAAACATCGTTTAGCTCAAGGAGAATATCCGTGGTGAAATGGCAGCCATTACACCAGTATTACTGAAGAAAGTCTTCAATAATTTTCGTTTGCGGTTAGAGGAGTGCCGTCGTAGAGAGGGTCACCATTTAGATGATGTTATTTTTAAAAAATAAACTCCATTTATTACTCTACAATGCCTTAGATTTATTTTAACCATACCTTTTGTATTTATTTTTTAATCTATTTTTTAAATATGCACGTTCTATTGTGCCACCCTGTGTCACTGTTGTGACTGGTTGTTGTCTTCCCTAGCAACACCACGACCAACAACCAATTGCTTAATACATTTTTTTAAATGTCAGTCCCAATAATTCCTCATTATTAGAAATATTAAATTGTTGCGGATAAGGTTGTTGTCACTGGTGTCGCTATCAAAGTTCGGGACCGCTGCGGCGTAACGACTTTGTGAACCTAAACCCTTTAGCATTTTGAATGAATTAAATCGTTGTTTGTCCTTTTTCTATTGATATCTATAATAGATTTTCTTTATAGGATGCTTAAAATGAATAATTAAGTGCAATTAAAAAGTGTGACGATCGTTTACAGATAAAAAAAAAATCGAAATAAGCTATTCCAACGTTGATATGAAGTGAAACCAGCTGTGTGTAAGATATTATTGCATATTTTTTATTTGAAATCTCATGTATTCTATTATGTATTGAATGTTACATCGTTAAAATGCCCGTCGCAGCTTTGCCCGTTGGTAGGAATCCAAGAGGTCCATTTTTTATTGTTTCCGAATTTGAATGATGGCTCGGGTTATGTTGACTTTGAGAGCAACGGTCGCTTATGGTTTATTGGCATAGATCTGCGACTTCAGAAAACCCCATATAAAAAAGTCTGGTCTTGGTTCAAATTACACAATTTTGGTAGCCAGTTTACGTCACCATCGCTGCACATGAAATTATTGGGAAATAAATCTGAAAAATAGGCATTTTTCTAAAAAAAAAGGTTTCAGTAGTGGATTCAGTTCTTGTATAGGAATTTTCTTGCTGGCCTATTTTGAACATAACCTACCTACCCTTCAATCTGAGACATAATCGTGCAATATTCCAATCTTCTAGCTTCATCAAAGCGAACCATATGGTTATTTCAGTAAACCCACGGAAGAAAGTTCTAAGATGGGCATAAATTGGTAACGTGTTACTGTAACATTGATGCAGAAACAACAGTTGGATGAATTTGGACCCAGGCGATCCGCAGTACCAATAAAAAGAATACAGGAGGGCCGAGGCGACCCCATGGTACTGTGCTGTTAATATTGGCATAACAACAAGATGAATTGGGACCCAGGCGATCCGCAGCGCCACAATCCTGGAGAGCCAGGATGACCCAATGGTACTATACTGTTGACATTGCAAATTTAGACCCAAGCGGCCCGCAGCACCACAATCCAGGAAAGCCAAGGCGACCCAATGGTACTGTGCGAATCATACTGCCACAGTATTTATATAAATCTACAAATTTCGGCTGCAACACCATCTATCAAATTCAGGTGGGCCAAGGCGACCCAATGGTACCGCAGCACTCTGAACAACAAAACCGCAGCAACATCCATAAGAATTCAGTTGGGCCTAGGCGACCCAACATAAACAAAATGGACGAAGACAATAGTTGTTTCAATTGGAACATGATCCAGAAATCACACAGCCAAACATTGTAAAATGGGCAAATGGTAGACTTGGAATAGAGCGGCACTGGTTTCGAATAATCTGCTGATATATTTCTGCTCCCAGTATCATGTCCAAATGGTCCAGCTCATAAAAATGTGGGTCCGCCATCTGGAGCCATCGTACTACAGGCGGAACAGCCAGGCGTGCAGTAACCGAGATTCGGCACGAACGATTTACAGCGGAGACACCATTTTCCACTGGCAAATTATGGTGCCGACCAACCGTCATGCATATTAGACTTCCCTTCATGCACGTGTCAACTATTGCGCGTATTGAGATGTCCAACAAACGAAGTGGTAGTTTTACCACAATAGCAGGCGATAGTGACACGACGCGCTGCATGGCCAGGGAATGGGGCGGTAGGGCTCGGAGACTCCGTATTTGATTGATTGAGTTAGCGGCTGTGGCGTGATTAATGTATGGCTTAGCTGAATTAGGAAGTTATGAATTAGGAGGAGGAGAATTGAATTATCGGCGATCCCCAGTAGATTGAGCCGGACCAGCATTTTGGTGGTGGGGAGGGAGGGTTATGATGCCTCACAACCGCTAGAAGCCTACACTCCACACTGAGCTTTCTAAACTTGCCGCAATTGCGCGGGTTGTGATTGCGCTTGCACGCAAGCACGCTTTTGGTCCAATTTAGATGGCTCAGCGATTATATTGTTGACGGACGGGGGCGCAGCCGCAGTATTATCCATGGGTTCAGGCAAAGGACAATGCCCGTTGGAATCCCTACTTCCAATGGCGTTCGGCATCGTTACTTCGCTCTTCAGTACGGAAGCTTAGGCTTACTGTTCCCTAGCACAGAAGCCTGGGCTTACTGTTCCTCAGCACAGAACCTTCGGCTTACTGTTCCTCAGCACAGAAGCTTCGGCTTACTGTTCCTCAGCACAGAAGTTTCGGCTTACTGTTCCTC
>JAHXMU010000127.1:198294-228841 GCA_019455685.1 Philornis downsi
AGCATTAGTTAATAGGAAGACTGACGAAGCCAGCTGGCAAGATTCAGTCCATCCCGCTACGCTACCGTAAACCGAGAGCCTTAAAGTGACTCTTGATTTTACTAAAGGAAGATCCGATAGTCATAAAATGAGTTCCGGCTCTAATGTCCTGGTTACATATTTGGCCTTACAGAATTTTTTATCGGATAGGAATTTTTTCTGTAAAAAAAAAAGATCCAAAATTTTGCTTTTATGTTTATTGAAGATCAGGACCAGTAGAGCTTTTTGCGAAAAAAATACCCCGAAAACATTTTTCGAACGCATTTTCCGAAAATGACTTAAATTCTCACCGCGAATTCTCTTTTATATCTTCTATCGACTGGAAGCAGATACCTCAAAGTAGTAATTTGCGTTTTGGATACAAAAAAAAGTCATTCAGAGCTATATAAGATAAATACGGGAGTTGTTCCATGTAATTTGTTAAGTTTTTTGGTAGAAATTCATTCATAATGGCAGCTTTGTGAGATGGTGCGTCAACGTGATACAAAATCCATTAGCTTTCATTCCACAAATCTGGTCCTTTTTGACGAATTTGCTTTCTCAAATACCGCATAACGTCCAGATAATATTTTCTATTTACCGTTTGACCTTCTGCCAATAATTCTGAGTGCACAACACATAAGCATACCTTGACTTTTGATCAACGAGGAGATGTTTTTTTCGGTTTTAATTCATTTGGTCAACTTGTTTAATTCTTAAAATTTCATCACAAGTTATAACGCATTTTATGAATGCGCGGTATGAATTGATTGAGGTCTAGCATGCCTTTAGCGACCTTTACGATATTGAGCTTTAGAAGAAAATTCAGGAATAATCGAGCGACAACGCGCCTTGTACCCAAGTAACCGTCTGAAATGATGCTGATTGATTCGTGAAACAGACAGAAAGTTCAGCAGCTATTTCTCACAAACTAGAATGACGATTTTTAGTGAACGTTCCCTTCACTTTATCCACATTAAAATCAGTTAAAGAACAGAAAGAGACAAATTTTGCACGACGCCTCGGTCGATATTGAGTACATTGTACCACTCAAATACACATAGAATGTGAGTACTTCTACAAGCAGATAGAATACTTTCAATAGTTACTAGTTTGTAAGCTAGTACAAGTGGAGAAATCAGGTCGATTATCGAAGATGGGAAAAATATTCAGTGATTCGATACACGTATCGCACATATAAATTGATTGGTTTAGTAGAAATCTATGACACCTATAATTTCGAAGCGAAAGACTGCAGAAAGTTCTAATTTTTCTTCTTTTATTGTACTGTCACTCAGAACTCAGGTCATTTACCTACGACCATTCTGGTATCCATCGCATTTTTGGCCAACACAAGAAGACGTTCGCTGATAGTATGTGTAAGTCAGCTCACCTGACTGAAATTTATGCACTGGTTTTTTACCTTTTGTTTGTTTGTTTTTAGCCACCACCTCTATTTCAGCACATTTCAATAAACCAACAAAATTTTGTTTCCCTTTTTAAAGCGATGATTCGCGTCTCTCCTTTTTATAGCGTTCCCAAACAACACGCGTTACACTTGGCAGCAGCACTGCCATTCTTTTAATCAAAAGCAAAGCAACATTCCGTATTCTATTAGGGTTAGTCGGGGCGCAGTTTTTCATACAGTTGTGCCTCAGAAAAATCAAAAGTTGACCCGGAAAATCAGTAGGTGCCGTTGTAGTTTAGAGTTATTATTGACTGACTCAGTGCGAAAACTGGACTTAAAAATTACTATTCTCTACAGGTAGGTAGGTAGTAACACTAATATTCGCACCACGAACAGACACAATCTCCTAGCTAGGCACTCAAAGTCTCCACTGCTATAGATTTAAAAACCATAGTAAAACCTTATTTCTTCCAGTTCATCTCGTCCTGCTGAAAGAGGTATCAGCATTCACAATACCTTTCTGCCTAAATCTCACGAAAAACTCGATGCCCATTTGCCTATACTTATAATGGCTTGCCGCACCTCATGGTCCACTTTATTGAGCCGGAGGAAATTGGAGAAAAGTGATGCCATTACACAAAGTCCATACCAAGAACTTCTGATATTATGGTTAACAAGTGAACAGACTACCAAACCGATACATTGTACCCTCTCGGTTTACGACAAATTAATGACCTCGTCAAGGAGCGTCATACTGAAGCTACGCGATTTGAATGAGTCCCACAATCCCAATGAATTCGTTATGGAGGACACCAACTTCCTACGGCTTACCCATGGTGAGATTAATATTTTATCACAAAATCGGACGGAATGTATACGAATGGAAATTATGATAAATGAATATGAATAAATTGAAATTGTAACATGGTAATTCGGCAATCATACTATTGTACTAGAAGCTAATTCCACCACATCTCGACAGTTTTAAAATGCACTGTACCGCTCGTATGTATGTTTTTTTGATAAAGTCAGCTCACCGTAAGCCTCCTATAAAATTGTCAGCTATTTGCCACACGAAATTTAATACACAATACAAAATTTGAGATATATTCATAGTTCGATATTTTGACATAAACTCCGCATTAGTGTAGAGGATAGTCTTTTCAATTTAGCACGACAATCCATATAAGCGCCTATTTTAAATGATCAATTCCTGGTATCTATTTAAAATACTGTTCAAATTCTGCATAAGCGTAGATGATAGCTGTGTCAAATTTGCGATAAAAAGAATATTGGCAATCCCTTTGAGCGGGACTTTTTAATAACCAATTACTACATAACTCATCATTTTCGTAAAATATTGACTTTCAGTTAATCGAAAATCAGTACTTTTTTCGGACTAGCTCACAACACAAGATTTCTAAAAACAGTGGCAAACTCTCTACTTCTGTAAAATATTTAAATTTTTGGGAAGTACAAAGAAGCCATATTTAGTCGAGCTTCGATGTCTACTTAAAAAGGAGCTGAGCTATATTTAATAACTTTTTTATTTTTTTAAACAATCTTACCTTTGGTGTGTCGGTAATGCGCCTTAAGCGACCATAAAATTCTATACTCTCCCGTACCGTAAGCAAATCATCCAGTATGTTTGTTTGGGGACAGTATGAAATTTCGGGCTGAAAATAAAAACACAGCATTTCATTATACTCATAGGATATATCATTCAGTATCTCCCTCCCCTTTGCATTGCAAGAACATTTTCCATTTACTCACATATTCATAGACAATCTGACCCAAGTCTGGCTTCAATTGCCCCGAAAGCATTTTAAATATTGTCGATTTCCCAGCACCATTTTTACCCAAAAGGCCAAAACATTCACCGGACTTAATTGAAAACGAAACATTCGCCACTGCGGACTGTTGTCTACCATACGATTTGCAGAGATTCTCTATTTTTAAGGCATTTGTTTCATTTTTATCGTTTCGTTTCAAAGAATTTTGTATGGAGACCACTTTCAATTCTTCGAGATGTTTCGAAACCTTATTGAAGCAATCGAAACGTTCAGCCAACTTTTTCTTCCACAACGCCAGTATACCGCTCTCCAACAAGATATTCAATATGATAAAGAAAAATCCTAATATAGTTAACGCAATGAAATGCGCTTTCAACAGGTCACTGTTCACCGGATTCTTATAAGAATCGATATCGTAACGCTTAAATGTCTGAGCGATCATATAGTTTTTGCACAACTCCAATAGACCATCGCCGAGGGCATGCTGGGGGAAAACTAGGAATAGGCGATGATTAAGGAAATGGCGCCATTCATCCCAAGCGGGGGTGTCACCGACTACGCCCAGTAGAACAATGATGGCGAGCGTTAGCATGGGTATGATAACATTCAAATTAAAAATACCCACAATGGCAACGCTAGAATCGGAGAAACATTTTTCGAACACATGAATACCGGGTATGCAAGCGAATCTGAAAGAAATCGAAGGGAAAATGATATATTAATTGGATACAGTTTAAGGGGATTTAAAAGTATGTATAATAGAGGAAAAAACGTTGGATAAAATCTGTGAAGGCTGCATTCAATTATTCATATAGATCATATTTCAAATATTTATTTTTATCGAAAATTGGAATTGGGTTATTAAATTGGCGTCAAATTGTTAATTGGGTAAATGGAAATAATTATAGATAACATAACCAGTACATAAATTTTAGTCAGGTGAATTAAATATACCTTCAACCAATGTCCTGCGAATGACGCTAGAAGGGGGGTGATAAATTGTTTGGTTATTATCTCAAAATGCACCAATTAAAGCACAATAAAAGAGGCAATATTATAACCGTTTGAAGTCCTCTGTTTAGAAATTACCACCGATAATATTTAAGGGACTACAAATTTATATACGTGATGCTTTAAAGGTGCGTTACAGCAGTCAATTTTCATTTGCTAAACTAAAGGTATTCAAAATTATTTCAAATTGAGTCTAATTGAGTGAAAGGTATAAAGATAAGAAAATTCGTTAAATTGTATCGATCAAATAATATAATTTCTAAGAGTATTGACAGATAAAAGGTGGATATCTGGTCGATTATTTTCAAATTTTACTAAACATTATAACAAATTATGACAGAAATTTGAGTGACTGTAGTCTACGAATTTACGATTACAGGGAAAAATTAAATTTACATGAGCCTGTCAATTTGTATGGCAAGAACATTTTCATTCTCAGAATTTAATGTGTGGCAAATTTGACTGATTTCAGTGCAAGTGCTTGAAAAAATATACAGGTTAAATCAGTCATACCTCCCATTCGTACCAGAAGGATCATAGCTGCCTGATCCATTTTTTCGCAAATATTACAGAGAATTTTCAATCAATGCACTGAGCAAAAATCTAGACTATAAATATGACTAATTAAAATTAAAGTTCGAATTAAAAATGAAAGATCGATTCCGAAAATCGGCCAGCTTATATAGAAGGTACCAGAAGAGGTAAGGCAATGCCATCCATATTAATTCTGAGACTCAATTTTAACAAAATTTAGTGGAATTAAATAAAACATATGAACCTCAAAATATATGAGTTACATCGGATATTTGTAATGGGTCTTGTAAAGGGGCTTAGCCAATCGGTCAGTTATTTCAAATTCTATCCAGCATTATAAGACAATATAATGGAAAATTAAATAGGTTAATTACTTTCATCTACCATGAGGAGTTACAAATTGTATTTAGGAAAATAGGTAAATTTCCACATTATTTACCAATAGAATTGAGTCGATATAGCCCATTTCCAATCCCCGGTTGGCAAAATATTAGTCTGTATCAAGTTTTAAGAAGATAAAGGTTTACGACAGGCTGGCTGATGCCAGTCCGATAGACGGAAATCGTCCAATCGACTTAAAAAGTCATGGAACACACTTGGTCAAAAGATATTTGGTGCTTTAGCGCTTCCTTTTGTATATGAGTTACATCAGACCGCGTGCACATTGTTGCTTATCTTTGGCAGCTTCCTCATTTCACCAAACATTTGAAGATATTTATTCTTAAAATACATATATAAAATTTCAGGATTTTACATTTTTTGTATACTCTATTGGAGGCTCATTCTGTTTGTAGCATACAGAAATAATCATCTGAAATTCCATAAACTAGATTATTCATTCTTTTAAAATTTTGAAATAGCGATTTTTTAAGCATCCAATTATTTATTAGTCACTTTAACTAATTATGATTTATCAGAAAACGTAAGTAGAAATTTTTAAAATAATATCGACTTAATAATGAACAAAATCTTTTAAAACGAAAACCGCCGCTGATCCGATATAGAATTTAAGGATTTTATGTACAAAGAAATGATTTTAAGAAGGGGAAACATGAAACTTGATTTTTGATTTTAAACGGAATATTATATCTGGTATCCTAATTCATGTAATTATTTAATCATTGTAGGTTTAGCCCAGAATAACATTCTTAATATCGAATATGTACATTTGGACGAATTTCAGAATATTTCATTAGGAAAAAATTCACATATATCTGCATTCATTGAAAACATGTGTAGAAGAATTCATTAAAACCGGACAGGGTCGCCCGAAAAATTGTCAATTTCCGAAAGGATTACTATATATACAGGGAAGGAAAACTGTCCTTGTTTCGAAAAATGTTCAGTTTTCGAAAGAATTACTATACACATTCTTGATGCCCATGAAGATTATCGATTTAAGCATGTAATTTAAGTATGTCGAGTAGTCAGCAAGGCTAGAATAACCGTTCCTCAAAATCACTTTCGGAACTATCGTCAAACAATACGTTTCTCTTTCTAAGCTCACTGAATGAGGATAAACTCTCTTTTTTCAGATTTCGTTTGTCCGCACATCTCTTCAAAGCATTATAGTGTCGGAACTAAATGAGCTACCAAACTCTGGTCCACGCAAAGACTAAACCTATGCCCAGGAAAATTTACATTTTTCAGATTCATTCTAATAATTCTATCATTTATTTATTAGTCAAAAACAACATATGTATGTCAACAATTGATGATGTGGGCAAAATCCAGCCTAACTATCTTTATTATGGGCGTGACCATTGGAAATTACAAAAAACAAACAAATGTTCTAACTAATGAAGAAAAATATCGAAACAATTGAAGTTTTGTATGGGCAAGTCTTATTCTACTGGGCCTATTTTAGCATTTGTGACATTTGCGCTCTATAGGATGTTGTGCGATATACTAATTCATAGTCAGATATGTGGGTATGTCAAAAACGAATTCTCCTTATACCAAATTAGTCGATATTTGTGATATTTGCGCTCTATAGGATGGTGTGCGATGCACTAATTCATAGTCATATATCTTTGGCGTTTGGGAATAAGGTCTTAAGTCATATACTATAGTTTTTCGTAATGTAAAATTGAAACTTATTTAATTGTTTGCAAATCAGGATAAAATTGACTTAGTGCCTAAAGACCAAATGATTACGATTGGATGCAGTTGTGCTAGATTTCAATTATTGATGCCAAACGAAAGAGAAAAAAAAATTGAGTTAAACCCAATCAAAAACTCAAAATGCATTTTTTTTGACTTAAGACCTTATTCCCAAACGTGAAAGATATGTGGATGTGTCCCTGCAGTTAAAAATCGTATTTTTTTAATTTTTTCAACAATACTGTATACAACACGGATGGCTTCTAATTGACGAATAAAAGGTAAAAATTTAAGAACTTTTCCGGAGAAGGTTAGTTTTGAAATTTAATGTATTATATAATCAAGTATGGTCTGTATGATTAAGTATGACCTGTATGATCAAGATTTTTTACTACTGAAGTAATTTGTCCCAATTGTGACATCTGCATGCAATAATATCACAATTGCTATGCCGAATCGCGACCAAAAAAATGAGCACGTAAAAAATGCCCACATCCCACATATAAATAATATGTCGACTTAACCCGTCTCAACAGTAAAAATTAGTATATTTTAGTATTTTTGAATAACCGCAGTCACAATCTAAAAATAAAATGCGTCACGGCTCACCGAAAGTGTGAAAAGCTTTTCCACATGCTATTCTTAGGATGCCAGGCAATTTGTTTTTGTTTATACGCTATAGAAATGACAAATCTGTGTTTTTTTACTTACCCATAGAACAAAGCCAACACTACGACACCCCACAGCTGTTGACGGTCTGTGAAAACCGGCATTCCAAAGGCCAATATAATCGAACAGCAAACCAAAATGCCCACTATAAGCACCTGTACATCGAGAAAAATTCCAATCGTTGCACCAAAATTATCAAAATTTGTTTACTAACCAAAAAGTCCCAAATGAAAGCCACAAACCAGTAGGTAGCCGCGTCAACGCCACACAATCTTTGCTGCAGTTTTTGACCTTTGACACGTTCATTGACTAGATACACCGAGGCAACGGATACGACCAGAGAGAAACCGATAAGGAACACAAACGCCATGGAAGCATCACCAGCCTGGCGTAAACTGTAAAAAAGAAGAGAGAATATGTATACTTAAGTTTATTTGCCATATACAGAATACTTATTAAAGTTCTCTATAGAAATTGCTAAATTTTTTCGTTACTAAATTGTGAATGCAATCGATGGTTTTGCTGTATATCTGTGTACTTTATAGCTTTTACAATATCCCTTAAAAAGATGATCGAAGTAAAGCAGAACGCTGTTAGGTCTGACAAGTTTTTATAAAAATATATTGACAAGTAAAATCGATTTTGTTGGTCCTTACGTTCTGCGTTACATAGATTCAGTAAAGTAATGCAGAAAACAAACTTCGTTCGTGATTTAGCATCGCTTTTGAAGTTGCGTCCTTGAACAGGGTTCCGAAGTATATCAAAACAAAGCTTAGAAGTATTTTTAAAGGCAATATATAAGAATAAGTGAAAATTCGAATGGAAGTAAATAAATATTTGAGTAAAACTAAATAAAATAATTGTTTATTTCAAGCGGAAATAGATACTTGAAAATCTCGCGGTCCAAAATATAAAGCATGCAATTACCACACGTCTGATGAATAACTGACTGACCATTAAAGACATTTCCACCCAAATATGCAAAGCTGGAACCAACTTTCACTTCATCTTTTTGTGTTGTTGCAAAAAATACTCCGAATTAAAGATAAGAGAAAAAAATTTTAACTTTATGGAAAATGTAGAAGGATCGATTTTTGGTAAATATAATACCCTAAGGGACCTGGCAGTGCAATTTATTTTTATTCGCAGTGCTAAATGACTGATGCGAGCTCACTTATACTGAATTGAATGAATAAATATAGGAATACGGGGGGATGTAAAAGCATCAGTTTTTGTTAAATAGGTTACTTCGTATATGTGTTACCCTAAGGGACCTGGCAGTGCAATTTATTTTCATTCGCAGTGCTAAATGCCTGATGCGAGCTCAATTATACTGAATTGAATAAATGAATATATGAATACTCGTACATAAGTTAAATATGGTAATATGTATGAAACGTACCAGATAGGGCGTGGAACATTGTAATGCAATATAATTGACAAGAATTTAAGTAACTTCAAACTACGAATTAGGCATTATAGTGGAAAATCGAATTTCGATAAATCCAAAAATTTATATGGGAAGTACCAGAACGTAGATTACTAAACATATGATATGTGTTAAATTTACTCGAATTTGGTACAACCGATTGGAAAATTTAGAGGCAAGAATACTACTTCGGATAAATCTGTCATTTCTATCGAAGGTATCAAAAGGGGAGTGATTAAACTGTCAATATTTCTCCTATATTGTAGAGAATTATAAAGAAATGTAATGAATAAAAACCTAGACCATTACAGCTAACTAATTAGAAATTGCAGCGGATTGATTGAATTTTGAAAAATCGGTCTATTTGTATGGGAAGTATTAGAATGTGTGCGGCAATGCGCTCCGATTTCATCATGAAACCCTACTTTGGTGAACGCTCAACGTATGCCAAATTTAACTAAATTTAATACAACCAATTATAAGATACGAAGCCAATAATATATGAGTAAAGGCAGTCATTTTTATGGGAGGTATCAAAAGGGGGATACCAGGAACTATGACAAAATATAAGGAACAGATTTTGGATGAGGACTTACAGGAAAGAAATTAAATTTCGAAAAATCGCTCATTTTGTGTAGTCTATTTAGAACCTCCGGCTACGATCTAAAAAAAAATTAAGTTGTGCCAGGAATTGGACTGAAATATGGACGGTAAAAAAAGGAATAATTGTTCTCAATTCATATGTTCTGTTTTTCTAAATGCTGGCTAATGTCACGATAATATTCTTTTTTTACCCTTTAACTTTCTGCTAAGGACTCCTAGTGCGCAATACCACGACAATAGAAGAAAATAAACCTTTTTCGAACTCGATTTTGTGTTTTTCGAAGAAAATGTAAGTCTTACGGAACTAATTGATCACCCAAGGAATCTTTTAAAACGGTACGAATTGATTAGTAAAGCACATTAAGTTTAGCGGTTATCTCTCTCAAACTAAATTTACGATTTTCAGTTAACATTTCCTTCACTTTATCGATGTTAACTTCAGTTGAAGACGTTGATGGCTAGAACGGGGAAAATCTTCCAACACATGTTAGCCCCGCCTAAAAACGCTATACGAGCCATTCGGCATATGAAATTCCATTTGCAATTCTAAATTTGAGTCATTTTTATCCGTTAACGCATTTGTAAAATGCGCTGGAAATGAACTGACAAAATCTAGCGCAGTAAGTAGCGGACTAAATGACAGATCGTGCTCCAGCTTCGCGGCAGTATAGAGGATAGCTTTGCCAATACAGCGGCCAAAATAACTGACAATACAACTTTCCAAACTGCCAACATTATTAGTTTACAAGCACATGATTATTACTCCCAATATTCAACATGAATGTAATGTTAAAAGGCTGAATTGGGTTATATTCCCTGCTTTTAAAGCTTTTTTGTTAAGCAAGAGGGTAAGCTATAAAATCTTTTATCCAATCTGGAGTAAACTAGTAGACACCTCACTACTGACACATTGCTATTAGAATATAATGTATTATCGATACCCCATGCCCTTACAAAATCACTTACATGGAGGTAGTACTCAGTTCGCTGTAGCCCAATTCCCAGGGCTCATTGTATGCTGTTATCCGAGAATTTGAGTTATTGGTCTCAACTTGCAAAAGATACGAGTTCATGTCATTCAACCACGCCACCATGGCATGGTAGCCTTTGTTATTGTACCAAACCATTGATTTGGAGTCATTAAATGTGTAGCCACCATAACGTTTGCCTTGATAATCATTTAGCGTCTCCAAAATCCAGTAAAACGTCCTTCGGGTGTTCGAGAATTCTTTGCAGATTAAATCGGGAGGGCCTGAGCAATCCCGCTTTATGTTCCCATAAACTTGTTTAGTGAAATTTTGTGGCACCTCCAAGCTCAGCACTTGAGTGGTTTTTGGATATAAATCTCTGGATAGCTTTATAGTTCTATCGAAATCATCTTCTAAACGCTGGGCCACAAACCACATGGCACAAATTTCAAAGATTGCGGGTAAGACGATGACACACAACAACACCCGATAGTTGCGGCTAAAGTGGACCAAACGTTTCCAGAAAAGTTGTCGCATAGCCTCAAGTCTAGTTAAGGGCTTATCGCGCACCATATTCCAGCCCAGTTCTTTTTTCGTTTGGACATTTTTCATCATCTCCACGGTGTGACCATTAGTTTGCACTGTGCCATTTGAATGTCTGTCTAAGTTCTTAAAGACATGTTCCAGATTTTCCGATTCTATGCACAGGTCTTTGATACGGCCCTCACTCTGCAAGCCTTGCAAATATTTCAGATACTCCGAGGAATTGTAATTCTGCTGGTCATATGAAACTCTTAAACTTAAATCAGTGGTCGTTTGTTTATCCAATTGTCTGAAATTGCTTAACAGCTTGTCGGCCTTCCTCAGGATCTCTTCCGAAGTCTGAGAATCACAACAATTCATGCTGACCTCATAAAAAGCTGTGCAGTGATTCTTGAGTGTCTCCGGATTATGTTTTGCTATAATTTTGCCCTTTCAGTGAAAGAAAAAAAGTATTCACTTACATTTATTATCACTTCTATAAAGGAGACTATTGGCAGCTTACATTTTTCATTATTACTATGACATCGCTCAAATGTTCGGCTTCATCAAGGAAATGAGTGGCAAAGACGACAGCTCTTCCTTTACGCAAACGTTCAATAAGATCCCAAATGTCTTTGCGGGCCTTATTGTCAACGCCGTTACAAGGTTCATCCAAAATGACAACATTAGGAGATCCTGGAAAGAGTTAGGAGAGTTTATAACAGACACAAAGTAGACCAATTGGAGAATTTGTGCAATACCCGCGATATGTTTATGTATATATAATATAATTCTATTTCAAACTTGTCGCCGCACGACAACCTGTATACAGTTCTCATCTTTGATTTACAAAATGTATGTTAACAAGTAGAGAAGCGCAGATTTGGACAGAAGCTACAAGTTTGCCCGGATCGAAACTTATACACCGAGTGTTAAAAACGTGCACATCTCATACTTATGTAATACGAGCTGGCGCCAAAAACTAGCCGACTTGACGTATAGATGGTGCCAGTAGTTTGTAATTTTGTTTTGCCAGAGAGTAACAAAACAACTGATACAAAGAATTCCCTCTTTTGTAAATAGCCGAACTGACGTATAGATGGTGTTAAGTATTTTTATTTGAGCCACCAAAAGTAAACGCTCTCAGTGAATTTGTAAACAAAAAAAATTGATCACCGTTGTGTAATTCAATATTTTCATTTGAAAGGTCTCAGTCCAACCAATATTAAATCCGAGCTCGATTCTACTGCGGGAGGATCTGATACTTCGTTTACGACTTTAAAGTATTGGGTGACAGAGTTTAAACAACCATTCATGGTGCCCACGCCAGACACGGTTGAGAAAATCTCCAAAATAGTATTGGATGATCTTCGGCTGAAGGTGCGTGAGGTAGCTAAAAGGATAGGCATTTCAAAAAGTGCTATACATCATATATTGTCCAATGATTTGAAGATTTCAATAGACCCAAATATCCCAAAATATCCCCAAAATATCGTAGTCGTATTTGTTGAACGAGGTTAATGGTCGTCCGGAGCACGTCTTATCTTCCGCAACATTCTAAATGTCTCCATAGCAGAAAACAAAATGTAATGCAACTTTTTTACTGAACAAAACCACGTGTTGTAATAATCGCCGAAATCGTTTTTAGCGTCGTACCAAGCGCAGCTTAAACACTGATGACATTTATAATCTGAAATTTGAAACAGATACCTGTTACGGCGCTACCAGTTGATATACAGACAATCCTGTGCTCTCATATGGACAAAAATTAAAAATAAATTCACTTGGACAAAGTGCAATATATGTAAATCACATAATCCTTATATGAAACTTCGAAGAACGTACGGAAACTATTCTGGGGAATGAGCATAGAAAAACTCGACTAATGGCATAAGGACAGTTCTGCCTTTTTGGGAAAATTTTCTTGTGAAATTCCAGATAAAACACTAATGTCTGAAAAGTCGGTGAAAATGGTTAGCTAAGTACGTATTCATTGAATTTTTTTTGTAAATTTACGTCTTCATCAGCACATTTTGCATAACTTATAATATTCTTACCTATAAAAGCAATAGCCACACACAGCCGCCTCTGGTAACCTCCGGACAATTGGCCAGCTTCGTAATTTTCATGTTTTCCAAATTTCAAATCCTTTAATGTCTTCTCAACTTCACTTTCGTAATTTCGTTTCAATTTAATCTTGGCGTACAATTCCAAATGTTCACGGGCAGTAAGATTAGGTATTAGAATGTTATCTTGAGAACAAACACCGACTTTGTCATATTCATTGGCGCTCGACATGGACTGGGACAAAATGACACGTCCCGTAGTTTGGACCACTTGACCAGTTAACATTTTTCTGCATAATAGAAACACGCAGAGGACATGATAAAACAGAGTCTTTCGTAATTTAAATTTACTCACATTATGGTACTCTTACCAGCACCGTTGCGACCCAGCAGACACGTGACTTTATCTCTGGGGAACGAAAGAGATATATCGCTGACCGCATATTTATCGTCACCATATATTTTGGTCACATTGGTAAGTGTGGCTCCCACACTAGCGTCCAAATCTTCACGCTGTACTTGGACAAAACGATTCTCGTCTAAGGAAGAAGTTAATCTCATTACCGAAGAAGAAATCATGTAAGTATTCAAAATTTACTTACCGTCCTTAAATCGTTGATGCACATAACCTATACAAATATACAGACACATATCGAAAACAATCATAAATAGGGCAAATCCATATTCTCCCCTCAAACCCTCATGGAAAACGGTTTCAAAGTTTAAACCCACTTCTTGTAGTTCCAGGCGCATGATATGACTCCAACCATGAGCAAAAGCAGTGGTGAAGGACAAGTTGATAAGGAAGTTTTGCAATGAGTTCAATTGGGCATCGAATATCAGGACAATGATGTATGGACAAAAACTTATAAAGAACAAAACGGACGTTGCCACAGCTCCAACCGTAGCAGAAGCGAAGAAGGTCGAACACAAATAGCTGGCAATTATAGAAGTTCTATGAACTGCTCGAAAGTTTAATACCGGGTAAAAAACTTACCAAAATGATATTAAGCAAGCTCCAAAGATACACAAAAATATCATAACAAATAACCATTTGGTATAGAGCAACATTCCGCCACTATATAGGATTATGGTCACAAGAAGAAATATTATTAGTAATTCTGCAAAAGTCATAGAACACCAGGAAGTCAATTCAGAGCAAGGCTTTAGGCCCATAGAACGCATAATCTGAAAAAGGTAAAAAGATCAAAGAAAGTTAACTTAATATAGACATACGGGCAGTAACATAATCTCAATTACTTTTCCAATTGATTAGTGTAGTAATCTATATCTCCCGTGACCTAAATGCTATCGAGTTACGCTAGATGGCGTTGGAGAAATAAGATTTCGTACTCATATTTCAGACAGTTTTGTGATTGTTTGATTTAGTATTGTTTGAGCGCGGGTTAAAAAAGGACATCGGCAACGCGAAAATACGCCATATTTTTCAGTTTTTCTTCGATAAGGGCGTAAAAGCAAGCTATGTGGCTGAAAATGTGCATGGTGTTTATAATTCTGATGCTGAAACATCCTATTCCGCAATTTTGGCTTCATCAATTCCGTTCCGGGAATATTGATGTTAAAAATGCACCACGCTCTAGAAAGCCAAATACCAAAAATTACGATAGTATAATAGAAATTGTCAAGTCCGACCGCCATGTGAGTTCTGTTTCAATTGCCCAGCACCTAAGCCTTGCAAAAAAACTCGTTTGAAACGGCTTAAAAAAGGCCGGATACAAAAATAAGCTCAATGTATGGTTGCTACATGAATGAACGCAGAAAAACCCCTTGAACCGAATTTCCATCCGGGAATCGCTGATGAATCGCAAGAAAATGCAACCATTCCTGCAGTGGATCGCAACCGATCATGGAAAGTTGATAATTTACAACAACCTCAAGCGGAAACAGTAGTGGTCGCATTGCGGCGAGACGGCCCAAATGAAAGCTAAGCCAGCATTGACGGTCGAGAAGATTTTGCTGTGTATGTGATGGAATTGACAGGAAATCATCTGCTATGAGCGACCAAACTCTTAATTCTCACCTGTACTGTCAACAGTTGAATCGTTTAATGGAAGTATTTGTCTAAAACCAACCAGCTTTAACCAATAGAAGAGGAATTGTGTTCCATGAAGACAACGCCGCAAACTTACAAAAATTAGATTATTTTTACGACTGGACGTTCTGTTAATGAAATATGGCGATTTTTCTGAGTTTTTTAAATTTTAGAATCGAAAAAAGCAGTTGCTACCCGGAAATCATCCATGGGTAGGCTACAGTTGTAAGAGTTGTGTAAAGTTAAACATTACTCATGAGTAATGTGTAGCTGTTGTGGGTAATTGTAGCGTCGGGTAATAAGCCAAACGATTCATTCTCATTTCCTCCGACGATGTGCGTTGATTACTCATGGATGGATAAATACGAATTCTTGTAGTGTCTCAAATTCGGAAAAGTGGGCGTATTCAAAACGCCCCCTTTTCATACATAGTATATCGACTTTGCCAGTATTAATATTTCTGATTAACCACACTCGCAATTAAAGTAGATGGTAAAATTTTGAACAATTTTCATTTTCAATGGCAACACTGGCAAATTTCCGATTTCGAAATTATCAGCAATGACTATGAGAAATTTTTATGCAAAATTTTAACTCCCAAGGTGGGACGGTTCGGAGCCGAATTCTGTTTTGAACAGACGCTTGGACGGAAGGAGATGTTAAGCTCGATATACTTAATCGATTACTACGATCAAGCATATACATACACACATATATACGTTGAACTCTCAAGCGAATATTTTTAATTGCTACAAAGCAAACCTTATCTTCAATCCTTTGAATGGGATATGTGTAATCTTCTCACATTCAATGGGATTATACGCATTCTGAACAAGATTGCCATAAATTTGTTATGCAGATGCCAACTTGACATTCACTTAATTTATCACTTTATAATGAGAGTCAAATTGCTCTTTACATTGTCAATGTTGCAACTCACAGCTCTCTGGCTACTAATAGAGAGACAACTATGAGCGCCTACATTCCTCTTCAAGATAGCACGACAAATCTATTATATCTAAGATTTTTTGCACACTTACCATGGAATTCTTTGATTCCCTCATCCAGACTAAATGACGGACACAGCAGGCGATTTGAGCCACTAAACCCAAGAAGAAGCCCATTTGAATAGCCTGAGCTAAATAAATGCCAGTTTTGAAGCTATAATGATAATTTTTAATACATTTATTGTAAAGACCGTTGAAATCGTCGCTATTTATACTTACTCATCTTCGGTATATGCCGGATATGGGAACTGTTTGGTATAAAACTTCAATTCATCAACTTCATAGGGAATAGTGGCTGAAGCAGAGCTGCCTAAGCCTGAGAAAATGTCAAGAAGACCTTGACGTTTTTGACGCTTCAAAATACCACCAAAGCCTAAGTCGTCCGTCAATTCGTCGGACAAGCTAGCCATCAATTTGGTCTCTGATTCTGCACTACCCACCTTAGCAGTCGTTGTTTCCATTCCTAATAGGTCACTCGGCGGTGCAGTAGAATTTGCAATTTCAGTTTCATTTGACTTGCTACCGGTGCTATTAATGATACCTTTGACGCCAGAAACCAAAAATGATAGCATAGCCTTGTCAGTGGTTGACTCCTCTATTGGTTCGGTAGTATTGGAATCGGTAAACCAATCGTTATCATCATCTGCTCCATCGTCATCAAACTCATCCCCGATGTCAATTTCAATGGAAAATGGCCTTACAGTCGAAGTGGTTGGAGTTCGATCCGTCACTACTCCCAGGTTTCTTAGCTGCTCCTTTTTATGCTTTATAATACCCATATCGAGAGCGTGTTTGATTTGCACAAAACCGCGATGATACTTCAAATCCAGCAACATTGAGCCCGAAGGACCCGGAAACCAAAACCGATTCTTATTCTCTATGGTGGGCTGCGTATTTTGTGTATCCATGTGAAATTTATAGGATACATTATCGGTCTCTGTTTCATTGAAGTAGACGGCCGCGTAGAAGAGTCTCTGCTGATTCAAATTGAATGCTTTGCGCCTCAATTCGACTTCCGTGTCTGAGGCCACCATGCGATCAACTGAGAAACATTCCAAAATATTCTTAACAGTAGTTATGACATCGAATATTATCGGATCGGTACGTATACGTTCGATGACTGATTCAATCTGATCCAAATCGATTTCATCACCCACAATGCTGCGTATGAAGGGAGTCTTAGCCAACTGGATAAGAGTATTGAGGCCATTTTGAAATTCCCCTGGTTCTCTCATTTTGATGAGAATTTGCTCCAGAGCAACCGAGATCATCTTTAAGCGATTAAATTCCTCGAATGTTGAATTGGCCTTAAAAAAAATAAAAGATTAGAATGGATTAAAAAAATTATCATCTTGAATAAATTTGCAACAAAAAAGTAAAAATTGGACTATTCAGCAAGTTGTACAAGAAAGGGGTCAGACTACTTTTTTAGAGGAGGACAAAAATATAGGGCGACAAATATAGAGCGACAATTTGGGCATGAGCGATAGTATTATACCCTACTTAAATATAATAAGGTCAAATAATGCTAAGCTTGGACGGTATTATGAGAATCATATCAAGAAGTGATATGCGCGCGGCCAATAAATATTGGCAATTTCAATACCACCTTATCCCGATGCGCACGCAAAATATGCTTACCAAAGAATGACAGACAGCAGCAGCGCTGCAATAAACCTCTGAACTCAATACTGGAATTGAATGTGCCTAAAATCAAATTGCATTCTTGCTCATAGAAATATACAAGAAATACGAAATACAAGAAATATGAAACAGATGTTGAGGAATATGAGAATCCCAGGATTCAGAGCAACCTAATGCAGTGGCGAAACGAAACGGAAGATCCCGGTCAGACATTCATCTTTCCCTTGCACAAAATTTTTATTGATAGTTAAGGTTTACATTTTTCGTGACCTTGGAAAACACCAAAGCGGTTAGCTGCCATCTACATTGCAAAATCTTTGTTAGAGAATAAAGCAAATTTCCTTACAGCCAGTCACACCCTATGATTGAAGAGTTGTATCTGGAGGCGTGGGGAAAAAATGTTGATTTTTCTGAAATCGTCTTCGAAATCTTAACTTTTGTATGGGGATCGACCACCCCTACTATACATTCTTATTTTTGTGATTTTAGCTTTATTTGCTAAGAGCGATGACACCATTTTTGTCTAGTTTTCGAGATATCATGTTCCAAATTTTAAAAAACTCCATTTTCCTGCATTTTGCAGTTCATCACGAAATTTAAAAAAGAAAACAAATATAACAAAACTTGTAACGTTTTTTAAATAGCCAGATTTGATTATAATCAATTAATAGTTTATCAGTCTACAAAAAATGCTGACAGACCGAATAGTTTTTTTTCGAACTTTACGAGATGATATCTCAAAAAATAGACTGAACTTATCAAAAATGTTTCTAGTTTAGAAATCCACATAAAACTGGCTTACTCAAAAACCAATCGAATTTCTTGAAAAAGAAGTAATCTGCTATGTAATGCGTTTGATGAAAGGCGCAAAAGAGAGCAACCGATACTTCATCTAAAAGATAAGATAGATTAATTGGAAAAAGAGACTCGCTATATCGGCTTAGGACCGGGCATCTATGTTACTTGCACGATCGGACAGATAGAAAGATGGATGTTATGAATGCAGAATTCAAAAACATGTAAGCGGTAGTAGCGGAATTTGAACTCAAGATCATATAAATGGCTGACCAATAACAGCGATATCGTATGCCTCATTTCAAAGTTTTAAACCAAGCTTACATCGCACATTAAAGTATATTTGCAAATGAAAAGATATTCTTCTTACAAAATATCTGATTGATATTTAATCAGGATGATTGTTGTTTTCCAAAAATTTCTTTGTAAATCGCCTACGCCATAAAAAGGATTTACATTTCTAACTTTATGATTTTAGCAGCAGTCGGTTGCAGTATATCTCGTTTCATTTTAAATATACAAATTTCTAAATACCTTACACTATGGCGTAAATGTGGCGATAGATGAATGCAGAATCTTAAATGTTAAAATTTTTGTCCTCTATCTTGAGTTTCAAAAAATTCTTTTTTTCGCACCTCCGCACAGCATTTAATGTAGTCAATGATATCGTATTTTATTCACAAACGGCATGCATTTAGGGGAAAAATTTCTTTTTGTATTGCCCGCGTATGTTTTAACACCTTTATTTGTCTAACTTATCTGTCCCATTTCTTTGCGATATTTTTTCAAGTTTCGAAAATTTAATTTCTGTATTATGTCAACGCTTTTGTTGCGTTAGGCATTTGTTGCGCCTATTTTTTATCCTTCTCATTATCCCCCAATACTACAGATTTCATCACATATTTTTTATCGAATGTCTAAGAATTTACCACAAATTGACTATTTGAATTTAGGAAGATCAATGTGCTACCCTTATGGTATAAATTCTTCACCTTTTTTACCCCCTAAAAGTATGCTTATCGAAAAATACCTTTCAATCGCAACTCTACGCTATAAAATTAGTGTATCCGCATAATTTCATACTTCTAGCTTCGTTCAATTGTTTGTGGCGATAGTTCAAGTTTTATTCACCTTCTCCTTGTTCTACCCACCAAATTCCAAATAATTCCCCTTTTCAGCGTGATTACACTATAAGAGGACAATGCGGTAGCATAGACAAAAAGAAAAGTTAACCCAGTCACACCCCATGATTGAAGATTAGTCGAAGACGATACAGAAATATAAAAAAAAAATTAACATAAAAATCGACTGAAGAACAAAAAATTGCTGTTGTCATCCCGTGAACAATGATATACGATCGGACTTAAAACAACAACGGTATATACAAAAAACAAAAAGAGTTGTATCTGGAGGCGTGGACAAAAAATGTTTGATTTTTCTGGAATCGTCTTCGAGTAATCTTCAATCGTAGGGAGTGACGGGTTTAACTGTTCTATTTTATATGGGGACTGACCGGCCCTGCTATACATTCCTATTTTCATGATTTTAACTTTATTTGTTAAGAGCGACGACACCAACTTTGTCTAGTTTTCGAGATATCATGTTCCTAATTTGAAAAAACAAAACTCAAAACTTTTCTGTGCTCTTCGAGATACATACATTCCAATGAATTTTGACATATACCGCTATGGACTAAATATATAAAACGGGTTATCCATTTTTCGGTTTCAAAAGTAAAGTTAAATAAAACACACATCAAGTTATGATTTCAATGAAACATTTATTTCATTATAATGTGCGGCGCTATTTGCGGTATTGTAATTCAAACGAAGTTTTTCTATGAACTATTTATTGCAACCGAATTCAACATCATCTTTGTACATTTTGGTACTTTTAACAAACAGAGTTGCATATCAGTGCAAAAATTAAATGATCATTAAATTCAAAATTCAGAGTTGAAATTACTACAGAATAAATAAGCTTAAAAATGAACGTTATAATATTGTGGGAATTGCGCCACAAATGCTTGGACCTTGCCATTGTTTACGAAATACAATTTCATTCAAAAAAATCAGCATTAAAAGCCTGTTGCTGTAGCACCCAATCAGCATATCTACGGCAAAATACGACATAATGAACCGCAATATAGATTTAAACTTACAGAAGTTGTTAAAAGATCTATATTCGTAGATGTCACTTTCACTTTCGCTAAATAGATAACCCTTCACATGACAGATCATGTGTTCAGTTAATTCGTTAGTTCGCCATACGTCACTTCTCATGACGTAGAGTCCCTTCAAACACTACCTTCCTCACTTGCCCTTCTCTAAACTGTTTACTATTGTTTACTTGTGTTCCCGCTCTAGTCGTGAGTGGTTATAACGTTTAAAATAAAGCTTTAAAAAGTGGAAAAATGAGCGAAAAATTCCATTTTAGGCATATTATGTTGTATAATTTCCGAAAAGGAAAAATGGCTGCTGAAGCCAGCCGAAAAATTGAAATATGTTTATGAAGAAAACAGACCAAATGAAAGAACTTGCTGGAAATGGTTTAAAATATTTTCTACGAACAACGCTCGCACATCAAGACGATCAAAAGAAATTGTTTCCGAGGAGGTGAGAGATTTAATTATTGTTAATCTCTGTGCAACACATAGGGAAATAACTGAAATAATCAAAAAAATCAGTCAACCGTTCACGGGCTCGGATTTGTGAGCAAACTCGATGTGTGGGTAACTCGCTCTCTCACCGAAGCCTCACACTGCCTTGCGGACACGTCAGAAATTGTCAGAGCTTGGGTGGGAACTTTTACCTCATCCATCGTACTCCCTAGACCTCGCCCCGTCCAACTATCACCTATTTCGCAGTCTGAGCAACCACTTGAAGTACGATATTTGAATTTCCATAACGATGAGGAAGTGAAAAATCGAATTGAACTTTAAAAAAAAAACACACAAGTTTTATGAGAGAGAAATTGAAAAGGTCCCAGAGAGGTGGAAGGTAGATTTTTAAAAAGAGGAATATTATATAATAGATTAAAATAATTGTTTTTTGTACATACATTTGCAAATAAATTTCTTTTAAAAACCGAACGAACTTTCGGAACCACCCGATATTTAACAGCTGATGGCATTGCCAGAACGTCGGATTTTAAACCAATAAATGGATAACCCTGCCGTCTCATCATAATATTAAAAATAAAATTGGAATTCTAAATTGTTATGCATAAAGATATCTTACTTTTAGTCTTAGTTTTTGAGATATTTCGTACAAACAGAAATTTTACAAGTATTTGAATTTTTGACGGCAAATGGCAAATTGGCAAATTTTCTGAAAACTTTCATTGAGACATATTTTAGACCATAACCAAAACAAGTAAACAATTTTGAAATCAATAATTATATATTTTAGTTTAGTTTTAGTTCAAAAATGCACTAATTTTTATATAATATAATTCCACTTCTCAGTTCTTATTATTTCATTGCTAATTTCTTAATTCTGAATTTTTAATTCTTATTATATCATTGCATAATTTCTCATTAACCATTACTTCAGAAGGTTCAAAATTGACTACCGAATTTGCATAAATTAGCCATCTTGATTATCTCAATATAGCAAGCCAGTCAAAAAATTCGAAAAAATAGCCTAAATCTATAAGATATTGTAGTCAAGCTGATGGAATATGCTAATAAACATATTTTGTCGAGCTGTGTAATTTCTCTGCATAACGTACATACATATATATAGCATTATATTAAAGAAATCAACACTTTTGAAAACTTACATGTTTCATAATTGAATTAGTCTCCTCCGTATTCGGGGCAAACAAAATTTTACCCATTATAATGGGTTTAACAGTTTCCCATGTGATTTTCCCATAATTCGTGCTGGTTATATCCAAATATAAACGTTTACAATATGGAGCTGGAAGGTACAATAAACAAAATATTAAAAATGTATTCCTTCAGTGAACTTAGTGAACATTTTATCTGACATACTTGGCATTACATTCAATTCATCGTTATTGACCTGACTAAAATCTTCCGAATTTATAGCTTCCGTAACCAGAGGAATACTTTGAATTGAGGGAAATGGATGACCACAGATTAAGTTGCCGCTTTTCGAAAAAGTCGTACGATCTATTAATACAATTATATTTATAAAATCAAATATTATTACCGATTCATAGTTTTTATCTTACCAGAGAATAGTTGTTTTATGTCAAAACTTCCATTCAAAGATTTTTCAATATCCGGTACCATCGCTACAACTTTTTCAATATTTCCTATTGTAAATTAGAAAGCAAAATTAACATTTATTTCTGTATACATTTTCTATACTAATAGTAGAACATAGTAATATTTTCGTTTTTGCAACTCACCCCTAATTTCACCAAAGCGTTCATTTGTGACTAAAATAGTTACGGCACTTATGAAATTTGATTTTTCCGGCAGATCAATGATTGCTCTGAACATGCCATTATCATTGATGACAATTTGCACGATATCTACAATAGGTTTCAATCTATAATAAAATAGATAGATGTTAAAACAAATAATAGATCAGATAATAATAGCAATACGTGATTAAGAACAATAAAAAAAGTTTACTGAAAATAATGCAATAAGGAAAGAAACAAAACCCTCACAAGTTAACGATAACGCAAATATTACTAGGACCATGACTCAGGGATATATAGTTGGAATGCTTAGGCTTTTTGCAAAGAAGGTGTTCCTATCTGACGCCACAACACAGAAAGAAATATGAGAGGTTATATTGTCCTAATTGGCTTTAGTATTTCGATATTGTATGAAGCTACATATTAAACGCTGACGTTATTACCTGAGTCAAAAGACATTTCGTGCCATTAAAAATATATTTGGTTGTTCGGAAAGTTCGTTCGGTTAATTCGTTAGTTCACCATATGTCACTTCTCATCACGTAGCGTTCCTTCGAACACTATCATAACGTCCTTCCATCCCTTCACCAAGCTATTTACTATTGTTTACTTGTTTACACTCTTCGAAATTTGTTCTAATTCCAAACTGTCATTGCAAGAAAAGTACAGGGTGGCGCACCAATTGTCCACAATATTCTTATTGTCTCAGATAAATATTCTTATTGTTCAGATAATTTTTTTTTGATCAATGTATTTTATTTGCTTATTCCTATTGTTTAGAAAATTCAATTTTATTTTATATAACTAATTGATTTTAAAGATGCCACACCGTAACTGACCTTCATTCTCATTCACGAATATGTGACACCTGATCAGAAAATTATGCATTGCGACCTGAAGGGTTGAAGTTGGGATCGCCTCAGTTATTGTTTTAATGGACTGCTTCAATTCAGTCAAACTCTTTGGTTTCGTTTTGTATACCTCTTGCTAGACATAACCCCGTAAAAAAAGTGCGGTGCAGTCAGGTCAGATGGCCTTGAAAGTGAAAGTTTTTGAATATTAATTTGTTTGGGAATTTTCGTTGGAACTCCGCCATAACCGGTTTGGCTGGTAGCAAATACTGTTAAAACGGATACGTATTCGGCGCAGTTCTGGGTAAAAAAACCTACTTCAACATCTTTGAATAACAGTTCCTATTGACAGTTACTGTTACACGGTAGTACGATACGTGCGGCACCCTTTATTTACACTGTGGCAAGTACCGACTTTTAGAGGATGATTAGAAGAAAAGCTGCAGCAAACGCGACTGGTATAATCTTTAATGAAAGCCTTAAGTTACTTGCATAAACTGATAATAATGATACCTATCATTGGCCGAAAATTTCGAAATTTTACTGCAGTCTTCTCAAGCATTGTGAAGTAGAAGTAGGAGGTAAAAAAAAAAAAAAAATAAAAATAACAAATAAAAGCCTTAAGTTACTTGCATAAGTTGATAATATAGGTATCATTGGCTGAACATTTCGAGATTTTACTGCAGTCTTCTCAAGCATTGAGAATTAGTAGTAGTTGTAGGAAGTAAAAAAATAAAAATAAAAAATAAAATTCTTAAGTTACTTGCATAAGCTGATAATATATATATCATTGGCCGAAAATTGCGAAATGTTACAGCAGTCTTCTCAAGCATTGAGAAGGAGAGAGAGGAGAAAAAACAGGAAAATAGTATACTCGCTTGGTAAGCTGCGAGAATGTTGATAACTATAAAATGGGGTGGTAGATGGTTTCACGTATCTCAATTCTGCCAGAAATAAAACTGATGTTGTACACCTGAAAACTAGAAAAAGAGTATTGTTTGTAAACAGAAGACTTAGCAAGCAACTTAATGACAAAACATTCTCTCGACGAACAAAAATGCAACTACACCAGACATTAGTTCAACCTACCCTGTTGTACAACGCAGAATTCTGAATTATGACACAGGCGGATCAATCAGATCTAGAAAATGTACGACATTTACAAGTCTGGAAGTATTGGCCTTCACCTCTAAGTGGAGGTTGATCTATCATCGAAGTATGTAATAATATTATACCTATAATACTATATCAAAGGTTGTTCAAGACTAGCAATATCGGATCCTCTAAGGATCACCATCCATCATTTCACTAATAATTCTCAAATACGATTATCATTAGGCATAGAAATTCTGCGACATGCCTTACCACTGTAGCCATTTAGATTGGTGCAACTGCATGTGTTATGAAAATCTGTTCAGGTTTTGTAAAACTTAATTAACACTTGGTATAGTTTTAAGTCCAACTTTGCACCTGTTCAGGTTTTAGTCTTTACTTTGTCTACAAAAATGTAAATATGACTGGCTCTCTTTCTACGTGTTTCATATGTAAATATAAGTTCACAGCGTGACTGCCGATAACGATGCACTTTTAATCACTTGATGTCGACATATTTGGAATAGTTTCTAGAGTGGCAAGCGAGTAATTAATATATGTGCGATTCATCAGATTAATTCCGACAAATGTGAACTTACTCTGTACTTTGCCTAAAAATTGTTGTTAGAATCGTCCTGTAGAAAACTCTAACAATGTAGGAATGGATAACCAGTCAATTTCTGTTAAGGGAGTTGCAGAAATAACAAATTTAATTTTTTTTTTTCATTTTCGTTTTTCAAATAGAGGCTCCAATTTCGACAAAAGACGGCAAACGCCATCGAAATTTGAGTTTACGAATTAGATTTTCCATAAGTGCCCAAAATACTTGTATGTTTAGAAAACCTCCAATGAAAACAGCTTAATTGTCTTCTGTTTAACATTTAATTTTTCAAAACAAAAAAAAAATGTACAGTTAATCTGTTTCTTTTACTCTGTTCGCCATAAAGCCTCTATAGGATGGAGGTTTATAGACCACATGAATCATACATTTCAGCTATTATAAAGCTGTAGGCACTCGAAGTGTTATCAACTTCACGTTGCTGTAGTAACTAAACAGCTAATGACAGCGTGCTCATTTTTTGACAAGCATCAGTCCCTTATGTTGTTTAGTAGTCTATAGAAACGACATGCTTCTATAGACTACTAAACAATATAATGGACTGATGTTTGTCAAAAAATGAGCACGCTGTCATTAGCAGTTTAGTTACTACTTCACCTTGCAGTTAAAAACATAAATCTATATGAAATTCAAACACAATAATGTGTCGTAATTGTTTTGTATTGGCTGGAAACCCGCAACCAGCCACTGTTAATGAGCTGTGACATACCTGATAGTGATACTGATAGCATTCAAAAAACGCCATGGCGATCGACATCCAAAAACAACAACATCATTAGAAATGGTTCGAAAGGTAAAAGTCAGAATTCAGATAAATTTACAATAAAGTGCAGTTGAATTGGCGAAAATTTTCAAAGTGTCTTCTCGTAGCATGGGTGGATATTAACATGAAAATATGAACTACGATTGAAGTCCTGCAACATACAAAAAATGGACGATTTAACACCTGCATAAAAGACAGTTTGCCTAGCAAGAGCAAAGATGTGGAAATACGAGCTCGTACACTTTGGCGGCGAGCTTGAAATATTGATATTTTCTGATAAAACAAGAAACAAATTTTATGGTTCAGAAATATGCAATTCAAAAGACAGTTTAGACTAGCGATTAGTTCTGCGAAAGCAAACGCCTGCGTCAGGATGCTCATCACTCGTTTTCCTTGAACAGGGCGTAAAGGTAAATCAACAATCTTACCGTGGACAGATTTTAAACGATGCTTTGTTACCTTGAATACGTAAACAATTCGTAAGGAACAATTGGACGTTACCATCGCTACCAGCTCATAAAAACCGTGAAACCCAGCGTTTTTTTTTATAAAAACAAGTTTCGCAGCTTTATTTCTTTTCAACAATGGCTCCCGGACTTAAATCCGATAGATTTTCCATATACTCGTAATCCTTCTTGGAGACCAAAGTATCAACTAAAAAATATGAGACGATCAACGTCTTCAAGATTGCTCTTCGCTGTGCGAAGCCTTTCCGGACAGATTTGATGCTATTATCCGCGTTAAAGGTGTTTACCTCAATCAATAACATATTTTTGTTGAAATGTTAAAAGTTTTTAAATAAAATCAATCAATTATTTAGATAATGGAATTTGTTCTGCGTTCCTATTTGCTGATAATATTTTGCTGTACTTTAATGGTGATCGAGATTTTCCTGATGCACTGGAGAATAAAATAAAATAATTGCCTCAACTGCATTGTGCAATGGATTGTTCATAATTCAGTAGTGATTAATCCGTTTAAGACTAAAGCTGTTTCGTTTGGCTGCCCAAGTAGTAATGCAGGATATAACATATATTCGGGGCACAGGAGAATTAAGCTTGTTGATAGTTTTAAATGCTTAGGTAATGTGATCGACAATAGGCTAAATTTGAAAACTCATATTGACTCTGTGCGCGCCAAAGTACCTATATATGAAGTATTACGTAGCCTCTACTCAACTAATATTTATCTGTCGATTAAGCTCAAATATAGACTGGCTTGGTCGCTTTTAATGCCCCAAATTATTTACGGGCGAGAAGTAGTATCGGGAACAACATCACAGAATGTTTCGAAATTGAAATTGACAATAAATGCAGTTGCAAGATTCATTTTCAGTGTACGTAGGCGTGAATACATTTTCGTATATGTGAAAAGAGTATTAGGTTGCTCTTTTAATAATTTTGTGAATTATCGTAATTTAATGACTTTTTATAAGGTTTTCGAAAGTGGAGTGCCTTCCTGTTTCCCTATATGGGTTATTTCAGTTTTCACGCTCGACAAGAAATATACAAATCAATGTGTCTAAAATAAATAAAGGGTGTCCCAACAAGAACGCAAGATTTAAATTTTAAATAAAACATAGATATTTAAAAAAAATCGTGAAACTTTATTATATCGTAGAGTAGACAGAATAAGGTTATGTATGGAACAACACATCGGGCAGATGGCCGCCGCGGCTTTGGTGGCACACACGCGATATTTTAATGAAATTTTCAATGACCGTTCTGCATAAGAATTGAGTCGTCGTCGGCTTATTCGCGTAAACCATCGACTTCAAAAAACCTCAAAGAAAAAAGTTTAATGGTGTTAAATCGCACGATATAGACGGCCAATTCTGGTCTCCAAAACGCGAAATAACACGACCTGGAAATAACTGATGCGGCAGTTGAATAGTTTTTCTGGCTGTATGACATGTGGCGCCGTCTTGTTGAAACCACATGCCCTCCACATTCATTTCTTCAATTCTAGGCACGAAAAAACTGGTTATCATTTCACGATACCGAACACCATTGACTGTTTGCGCTTGGAATGCGTCATTTTCATAAAAAAGGTGCAATGATTTCTCCAGCTCAAAATCTACACCACACAGTGACACGTTGAGGATGCATTTGCTTCTCGTGAATCACTCGAGGATTTTCGTCACCCCAAATGCGACAATTCTGCCTATTGACAAAGCTATCAAGATGGAAATGGGCCTCGTCGCTAAAGATGATTTTATCGGCAAAATCAGCATTTTCATGTTGTCTCTCCAATACCCAATTAATGAACTCCCTTCGCTGTCCATGGTCAGCTGGCTTCAGTTCCTGAGTCAATTGAAATTTGAATGCATGAAGATGCAAATCTTTCGTCAAAATTCGCTGCATAGTGGATTAGGAGACACCAATTTGCTGAGCTCGGTGTCGAATTGAGGTGGATGGAGTTTGAGCGACATCATTACGTACAGCTGCGACATTATCGGTCGATCGACTTGGTCGAAGGCGCGTTGTTGTCTTTACATCACTAATAGACCCAGTTTTGGCAAATTTATCCATTAATCTCTTTACAGTTGACTCTTCTGGAGCATTATTGTGATCTCAAATTGATCGCAATTTGCGAACTGTAGCCGCAAAACTTTCACCGTTTTGGTAAAACAATTTCACAATGAGAATGCGTTGCTTATTCGTGTAGCGCTCCATTTTTACTAACCTCGTACCTCCTACTAGCAAACAATAACAATCGTTCAAATGTCAAACAATGACACTTCGATTGGCGCCAAATTTAAATCTTGCGTTCTTGTTGGGACACCCTTTATTTCAGCATTTGAGAGATTTTTCCTTATTAGGATTGCTCGATATTGGAACCATTTGCCTAATGATTTAAGAGTATTCTCTTATTCTAACAATGTTTTTCGTTCCAGAATTTTTGCATACTTTTCTTCAATGGAAATTTAATAACTGCATGACTTCGTATACCATTGTTTCTAATTAGGATCGATATAACTTTCATTTTAATTTGTTTAATATTATTTTTTTCTTTTTGTGATTACGGCTGGCGAGCCAACGTTGATAATAATATTAGTTTACATATAGATGTACATATATATGTACATATATGTACATATATATGTACATATATGTACATATATATATATTTACACATTTATTTAAATAGATTTAAGATCGTTACAGATACTCAGGAATTTATTGCTGTGTAATACGCATTTTTGGCCTTAAAGGCCTTGGAAAAATAAAAAAAAAAAAATTAACAAAATTACAGCATTTTTATTAATTGGCAAAACTTCGATTGCGGACCCCTGTACTTATTTAGGATGTATTTCCAATTTGTTGTTTCTAAGGACCTTATGACTGGGCTAAGTGAGCGATGTAATGACAAACCCCTCTCTCCAGGAACAAAGGTCCAACTCTATCAGACATTAAACCTTCCTACCTTTCTGTATGATGAATAATTCTAGATAATAACATAAGCGAATAAAACTGCTCTAAGAATTTTCGAAAGAAAAATCTATTACCGTTAATGAAGATTGTTAGCGTCGTATAGTTCATGAACTATATGGGCAGTATACCGACAGCAATGTGGTCAAAGGTATCAAAGTAAAACGATTAGACTGTCAGAGCCATATTTTATGATTGAACCCAATAAGAGGCAGATACTCCACTGGAAGCAACAAGTTTCTGAAACGTTATCAAAATTTTGGGTAGCGAAAAACAATAAAAATTGAGTTCCAAGAAGATCGAACTACTTCAATTTTTTTAAGTGTAATATAATAACGAAGCATTCAAAATGTTAAATGAGCGAGTCGTCTATGAACGAAACCAATAAAAAAAGGGGGGTTTTAAAAACTTATAAAGTTTTCGCTAACTGTTAAAGTTTTCAAAAAACAATGTTACTATTACATATGTTTTTTCAATATTCCCTCTAATTTTTTCACAAAAAAAGTAACAGTTTTATGATAACTCTGCTCAATAAAAGTAAAATTTCCTTCAAAGTGAAAACATGTTAGAATTATAAAGACGAAAACAAATATTTGTTCGCTTGCTTGACGAACGATTAGAGTGATTCGCTTTATGAAAACAGGCAGTAAGTATTATACATAAAGAACTTATTCAAAATTAAATTTGTTACAATAAATCTGTTTCCAAAAAAATGTCCAAATTAGAAATTAAAGCTTTTTGAAATTTTATCAAACATTAAGCTCTTACTT
>JAHXMU010000127.1:228851-274164 GCA_019455685.1 Philornis downsi
ATCAAACATTAAGCTCTTACTTGACGAATGAATTGAATGATTCGCTTTATGGAAACAGGCAGTAGTAATATAAACAACTAACTTGTTCAAAACAAAATTGGTTACAAAAAATCTGTTTCCAAAATAATGTCCAAATAAGAAATTAAAGCTTTTTGAAATTTTACCAAATATTAAGCTCTCACTTGACGAACGAATTGAATGATTCACTTTATGGAAACGGGCTGTAAGTATTATAAACAACAAACTTGGTCAAAACAAAGTTGGTTACAATAGATCTGTTTCCAATATAATGTCCAAATCAGAAATTAAAGCTTTTCGTAGTTTGGCTACGACTGGAAATTTTAGTTATAACAATTTTTTTTAATAAATAACATTTTCAGAAGGTACATTCTTCAAAGTTCTGTCTTTCACTTTGTCGTCCATATGTAATAATGTGTAATATATATTTCAATGTTATTTTAATCTCATTTAAGAAGAGGATTGTTAAATGTCGTCATTAATCCTTTCGCAGCTCTCTTTGCACTAGAAATTTTAAACATATTATTTGCTTTAGTAGTAGCAAAACATTTTAGAAAGGTACGCCTATGAAAGTTCACGCCTTCCCTTTGTCGGCAATACATAAAAAATATATTTTAATTTTACTTCAATCTTACTTACGGTGCATCCCTCATATCGCTGTATTCATCATAGTTTTCCGTACTTTTGCATTTATTTTCTATACTGCAGATATAGGACAAAAACGCGGGCAGTGTATTGCGCGTACTCGGCAATTGACGCGTAGGAAACTGACAAGCTTCATGAGGAACAGTGGTAAATTTCAAACGTATCAGATAGGGCAGCATAAATATCGTCACGGGCCATAATATTTGGATGACCAGTAACCACTGAAATGAAATAAATAAGCACATTTGAGTAGACTAAACCTTATATGAACAAAAATCGTCATCATTACCTTTTGACGCCATCTCACTAGGAAATCCTTGCGCAATATGGCCTTAATTTGGCTGTAACTGATGGTGGTCTTGAGAAATTTCATTTTCACCGGGAAGAGGACAATTCGATGTGCCTCAAGTGAAGAACAACCTTGTGAAGAAAAAGATCTATATTGCCTTTGGTATTCCTATAGTTGTAAACATATTTTCCACATCCCCTTCAACAATCAGTGATGATTCAGAGTTTGATACGAAGGCTGTAAAGAGAAAACATTAAAAATTCATTAATGTTAGAAATTTTTTGAAATTCTATTTGGTCGTTCGTTTAATGCTATTCATGCATTCATAAGTTACTCCATAAATGTTTATTCAGTGATGAATGAATTATTGCAAAAGAAAAGCTGAGCATCACGGGTAAGAGTACCATCGCGTGATCAATCTGGGGTCTTTATAAAGCTTGCATGTCTAAACCATTCGATTCAAGTGTATTCAAGTGAATTATATTTGTTTGTTTCAATCACTCCTTTCGAAACTAAGGAAATAACGTCGGCAGCACATAAAATATTGAATTAACTAAACAAACGTAAGAAAACAATAGGCTACATTGAATGGGGAAGTTTTATAATTGAAATCCCGTTTTAATAATTACATGTTTCGTATATAAGAGAACGGTTGAACTTGTAACTTCAAATGTTAAAGCTACACCAGTTGGGCTATTTAAATCCGTAATCGAAAACGGGCAAATTGCTTTTCAATTTCAAACCTGTATGCCGGCTTTTTTAAAAACACAATAACCATAATAACCTTTTAACCGGCATTGATTAGCGGATTTTTAAAAATGTGTTAAGAATGGCTCTGTTCTCAATGGATATAATTTAACTTAATGTGCTAAGAAAGGCTTTGTACTAAACAAATACAAATTAGGACTTAGGAAAACGATCTTAGACCAGTCTGACCCAGCAAAGCATGAGCAGGCAGAAAGGCATGAATTCGGATGTGGATTTGTTGTGAGAAAGAGACTGAAAATCAACAAGTGACCAGATATTCCCACTACGACAAATTCAGGAGAAAACCCAAGAAAAACCGATCGACACGTACCATCCTTTCGTCGATTATAAAGCTGCCTTCGAAAGCCCGATAGGGCAAAAACTGTATGAGGCAATGTCCGAGTTTGGAATTCCTACGAAGCTTATACGTCTTTGTTGGATGACGCTGACTGACAAGAAGTCTTCAGTAAAGATAGGCAAAGATCTTAGCAAGCCTTTTTACATCAAACGAGGATTTAGGCAGAGCGACAGTTTATCGTGCGACCTCTTCAACATACAGTTGGAGTTGATTATGAGAAAAGCTGTAGTTAACACGTCCGGTACCGTCTCTAACAAAAGTCATATGTTACTCGCATATGCAGATGACATAGAAATCATTGGCAGAAAACTGCGAGATGTTACTGCAGCCTTCTCAAGCATCGAGAAGGAAGTAGCGAAAATGGGTCTGATGGTAAACGAGGACAAAACAAAGTTATTGGTTTCAACGAACAAAGATTCTACTCGTTTGGGACGCGTGTGAACATTGACAACTATAATTTTGAGGTGGTGAAAGAATTCAATTACCTCGGTTCCGCTGTAAACAAAACGAATGATGTCAACATGGAAATAAAGAGGAGAGTATTGCTTGCTAACAGATGTTACTATGGGTTAAACAAGCGATTCAATGATAAATCCCTCTCTCGGCAAACAAAAATCCGACTGTACCAGACGTTGGTTCTACCTGTCTTGTTATATGGCGCAGGATCCTGGGTTATGACGTAAGCGGATGAATCAGTACTGGCAGTTTTCGAGAGGAAAATACTCTGGAAAATATATGAACCCATCATCATTAACGGAAAGTATCGGCGTCGCTTGAACAATGAGCTGTATTAGCTATATGCCGACATCGACGTGGTCAAACGCATTAAAATACAGCGATTGCGTTGGCTGGGTCATGTTGTGTTGATGGACCCAAATGCCTCGGCACGGAAAGTTTTCGACAACGAACTCAATGGACGGCGCAGAAAAGGGCGACCAAATCTCCGTTGGAAGTACCAAGCTTTTGAAATACTGCCGAAACTTAGTGTGACGAATTGGAGGAGAAGCGCAGAAGATCGAAGTGTTTGGAATTATTTTCTACAGACGGTGAATAATAGATAAGGATGTCTATTCTAGTAGCTATATAAGAAGAAGAAGAAGAAGATGTTTTGAAAAGGCAATAAAATGCCACGTAAACTGTAGAGGATATCACTTCAGTGGGTTAAAACTGGCAAAAGTCTTTTTTTTTGTGGAAATATTGCGTTTTTTTTTTTGCAACAATATTGAAAAAAAAGTATCATTACCCTTCCGCCGATTACGAAGAAGCCTGTTCAAGAAGATATAACATCATTTTATTATTTTGAAAGATAACAAATAAATTGTCTTTCTAGACGTTACAATGGCGATTACAAAATATGTGATGTGTTTTAAGAAAAAAAGTAAAAAAAAAATCAATTTTAATCCAAAATATCTATAAAAGCATAAGTTATTTTTCAAGGGCTAACCGATGACGTAAAAATTATTATAATCAGATCAAAAGCGTGGTTATGGCAGCACAATAAAATTTTTTTCAAACCCTGGGTACTGTATTTTGGAGCCCCACTGTGTGATTCTGATTATTTCTGGAGTACTGAGTTACCGAACATAAACTCCCTAACACTTGAAGAAAGTCTGTGTGAAATTTCATCAAAATCAGTGAAACCATTGAAGAGTGCCATAACATTTTTCCCCCTTTTTTCTTGTTTACTTCCATTGTGCAATGCAATGGGAGGGAGAGATAGTTGAATACGTTATTTTTAACTACTCGCTACTGGCAAACAAATGACGAGGTGCCGTAGGTCAAAACAAATTTTATCGGTTTATTGAATAATTTCAACCGGATTTAACAGAGGAATTTACTTATCTGAATATCTATCACAAGTACGTTACTTGATAAGGCATCAGAATAACACTTTCAAGAGGATCTCTGATCTCGTTTATGACTGGCGTTTTTCGAGCAACGATGTACAAGACGTTACTTAACGCACACACACGGAAACGCCATGGAAACTAGTCAAACTATTTGTTCGAAACAAAAAGTTGTTGGCAAAATAACCGGTAAAGGAATTTCGAACCAACTATGTGCCAGGAACAAGATGTGCAAGAGGGAATTGACGGCCTTATACAAATTTTGCCAATTTTTAGTTTATTAGCGGCGCTCTTCTTTTATTTAGTATGAAATTTTGACTGTATTTTTTTTTTTGTTTTTTTTTTTCGTTAATCAAAATAAACTAAATTTGTTATATACACAATAAAAAAATAAACAAATGAATACCTAAATAACGTGTTGAACGATATAAATGATACCTTTCATTCGTTAACATTCTACCATAAATGTATAATAAAATATTTCATTTAATTTTCTTTTTAATCAAAATGGGGCTGCAAATATTTGAAGAAATTAATGAAGAACGTCATAGCAAGTGCTCCAGTAAATAATGACATTCGTAAGTTTTAATAATTAAGGAGACGTTTACATTCATTTAATGATCCGGCTGGATATGCAAATTTTAAAATCATAGTGTAAAATAATCTTTATTGATATTGCCCGGCGAATACCCGTTCCAACAGTCACGATACTGCCACTGTTGCTGTCACTGTGTCTAGAATCAATTTTAACTAAAGTCGTTTTATACGAGATATTCAAGTTTTATAACATTTTCTCATGAAATTTGTATTGAAATTTCTTATAATAGCTTCGAATGTGTGTAGGCAAAATTAATGCAAAATATCAGTACATATAGAAAGAAGCCTAAAGTGCTATCTGAACTTTGGTGCCTGTGTCTGATAGAAACAAACATTTGACTTGAATCATTGTTGAAACAACTCGTTCACTTTGAAATGATGCTGACGATGATGATCATTTAATGTTGTTATTAAATGTTATTAGTTAACGATTATTAAAAAATGAGAAACGTTTCCATTCAAAACTTACAGAAAATATTCTAAGCTTCAGTATAATATCAACTGAGATGATGAGGAAAATAGGCCATAGCGAAAAGTAGTTGTATACAGAATGGCAAAACTTGGCTCTTGGGAGAGCGTTAAAAATTTAAAACTTTTATGGGTGTAGACATAAACTACAGATTCCGATATTGTTTTTAGAATTTATTATTTAGCTTTTGTGAGTGGGTAGGCGGGTGCTTCCTAGGATGCTTTGTACCGCTTACACCTAAAACGCAAGCCTCTCTACCCGATCCTGTAATTAAGCAGGCAAAGGGTATGATGCTTGCGTACAAAAACAAAGTAGTGTGGCCTTGTGCCAGGCGCCCTAGGAAAAGGTGGATTATGTCTGGGGATTCACCTATAATATGACATCAAACTGATCTTGGAACTCGTTTTTCGAAAACCAAGTAAAGGGGAGAGTCATAGTTAAACAAGACACATCCTGGCAACAGGTGCGGTTATAGAGAAGCCCTCGGGATGTACCAGAAGATTTATCTTTTCCGTTAATATAGTTGTATGACCAGAGAGATCTGGTTAATGAACTATGATTGGAGCATGGTGTGCTTTGCTGTGTTGATATTCTCTCCTCGGACATTGAAAATCTATGCCATAGATTATGGATTACCAGTTCCATGCGAGGTATGATAAAGCAAAACTGGAGTAGCTTGTCTGCGAAACCCAGACCAGAGGGTTCTTCTCTTCTGGTAGCACGGGTGACCAGGGGCCCAAGGAACATTGTTCCTTCCTGGTCAGTGGTTTGGAACCCTAGTGGGAGCATCGTGCTGCCTGTGGTTGCCCGAACAAGTGTTTTCAGTGTTTTTGCGTTGCTTCAGGTTGCGTTGGTAAAGGAAGGCATTAGCTTGGAAAACACTGTTCATGTCTATCCGAGGTCTTCCTAGATACCTCAACTCCCGGGAGGTAGCTCACTTCATACCAAGTGACTACAAAGGTACTTTGGCCGAGTGAGGCAGTGGGACCTGAGGAAGCTTTTCCAAGGGACCTACTTCCAATCTCTGGTAGTTTGACTAATCCTTCGGGATTAGTTTCAGTACCCCAAAGGGGCGCTTGCTGTCGCTAGAAGAAAGAAAGAACATATAACCAAGAAAAAAATGATGGAAAACAGCACCTGTGTGATGGCACACCATGGGTAAGGCTTTCACAGCGAGACTCATGTAAAACCTACACATTTGATTGATTAGCTTTTGTGAATGTCTTTGTAGAAATCTCGAAAATTGCCAAATATCAGTATATTTTAATATGAATCTAAAAGTAACACTAAAATTTCTTTGTAAAACAAACAAATTCTTTTTCATCTGAAGAATGAGACATCGAAGAGGTGCTCACACGCATTCTACGGGATAATCCATTTTTCGATTTCAAAAATAAAGTTAAATAAAAAACACATAAAGCTACGATTTCGATGAAACTTTTATTTCATTATAATGGTCGGACCCTGCATTATGTATGAAGTACAATGTCATTTAAATGACCGCCTCTGGATTGGTTGCAGCAGTGGATCTATTTGAGGTAGTTTTGACAATTTTTTTTTTGGTATCTCGGCGATAACTTGACAAATGTTGGCTTTCAAATGCTCCAAAGTTTGGATATTATCCTCGTAAACACGGTGTTTAAAGTATCCTCGCAAAAAAAACTAACACTGTCAAATTGCATGATCTTGGTGGCCAATTGATGTCGCCAAAACGTAAGGTTACGTTTTCTGGAAACCTCTCATGCAATAAAGCGTAAATCGGTAGTGTCCATTTCATGATCTTCAATTGTAGACCAAAAAAAGTCGGTTATCAAACGGCCATAGCGCTCTGAATTGAAGCGGTATTTTCGGCAGTGCGTACATTGCGATGATGCATAGGCCTAACCACTTCAAGTTTCTTCATCATCTTGCCAATTCCTTTCACGGAAGGTCGATTATGGCGACCATAATCACCCCGTAATGCATAAAAATTGCCCACATTTAAATCCCTTTAGTAGGTTCTAATTATTTTTACGCGTTCTTCGGCTGTTGAATGATCCATATTCATAAATGACAAACCTTTGACTAAATAAGTAACACTTCAGATGAGAGGTATTTAACAGCTGACAACATTACCAGACCACGAAATTAATAACCCTGCATTTTTAGAGGACTACAGTTTGGCGATGATTCCGAATGTCACAGTTTGAGAAGCATTTACAAGACTTGCCGATTACTCGATTAATCGAAGTGCTCGTTAGATGCAAAATTTCTTCCTAAGCACAGATATATAGGTACATATATATAAGAGTACACACTCAAAGTGCTATCAACTTCACGCTGCTGTAACAATCAAACGGCTAATGAATGAAATAAATAAAGTTGTCGAAATGGAGTTCGAACGCAACAGTGTTACTGCTTTGTATTTGGCTGGAAAATCGCAAGCAACCATTGTTAATGAACTTTGACATTAACATGTGAACAGTATCGGAACAGTACACATTATAGTGATACTGGTAGCATAAAAAAAAGAAAAAAAAAACGTCATAGAGGCGTTCCATCCAACCATTGTCAGAAAAGTGAAGAATAGAATTCAAAGTACGAGAAAGCGCAATTCAATTGGCGAAAATTTACAATCTTTCTTCTCGTAGCATGGGCGCATAATAAAAAATTAACTAAGAAGCCCTACAAAAAAATGAAAAGCGCGATATTTAATACCACAGTAAAGGTTTTAAAACACATTGATAATGAGCTTCAAAATTTGGTATTTTCTGATGGAAATAAAAAACTAGCAAAACGATCGTGTATGATTAGAGTGCATATCAAAAGGCAATTTAGACCAGCGATTTGCTATACGATAGGAAGGGCCTACACCAGTAATAGTATGGATCACGGAAACTGACACAGGACGCTCACCACTCGTCTTCATTGAACATGACTTAAGTGTAAATCAGTAAATCTACTGTGAAAAGATTTTAAACGATGTTGTGTTTCCTTTGGCATATAAACAATTCTCTGGAAACCATTAGACATTCTAAAAAGACTCAGCATGCCATAAAACCCGCGAAACCCAACGTTTTATACAGTTTTATTTCTTCACGACAATGGCCACCGTATTCCCCGGACTTAAACCCAATGGATTTTTTCATATGATCTTTTCTGAAGATCAAAGTATCAACTGAAAAATATGAGACGGTCTACGCGTGAAGTCTTTCCGGACAGACTTAGTGCTATTGTCCGCGCTAAAGGTTGTTACATCGATCAATAACACATTTTTCCTGAAATTTTAAATGTTTTTACGGTATACAAAAGTTTTTTAAATAAAACCAATCGAAATTGGTAACAAATTTTTAATTGGTAACATATCGAGCGTCGATCTCAGTATTTGTGCAACTTCTGTAGTAAATTTATGAAAAGTGGAAAAATGGAAAACTTATGTGCGATTCCAAAAAGTTTGCCTTTTTGGCTAAAAATCTGGATTCACATAGGCTTTGTTTCATATTTATTGGTGAGGTTAGTGGATAACGTCTGCTACGCCTTATATGAAAATTTTCCACATGGTTGACACAATTATTGTGTCCCCGAAATATATTTCGTACAGAGTCGTCTACTTTATATACGCGTTCGTTATACCGATGACCAACTATAGTTGAACATTTTAATTTAGACGTTTGACAATCAGAGCAATTCTATTATAGCAAACAGCGCAATTATATTCCCTAACGTATTTATTACATTAAAGCCTTGTTAGACATTTTGTTACAATTTTCTCTGTTATTTAACAATAAAAAAAAAACAATAATGAACCAATTGTATTAATTTTATTAACCAGAAATGCTTTAAACAGTTTAAAGCAAACGTATATACATAGTATGATGAGATTGTATACTATTTGCGCCCTACAGCAGGTTTTTGTAAGACAAAGAAAACCGAAAAGATTTATAAGCTAAACCATTACAGTGAAATTTACGATGAGGCTGACGTGAACATTGGGATTTTATAAACTATATGTACACTGCTTTGACTGTTTCTTTATCTCAGGTGTGAAGTGGTGGACCAATGTCTCATCCATCACTATAAATCGACGCAAAAATTTGGCTTTATTGCGGTGAGACAGAGCCAAACACTCTACTGAAACATATTCAAGACGCTGTTTGCTCTATTGAAAGCCTTCCCATCTTCAAATCTGCGGTCAATATACGATGTATATCATTTTTTTTAGATGCCTGTCGTTTCAACTAGCTCACGCGCCAAAATCACTTTTTTCAGACCATCTATACGTCAGGTCGGTTAGCTTTGGGACCTCCCGTATTTGTGCTTACATAAACCTATACTCAATATCATTTTGCGTTGGTGCAAAATTATGAGGGGTTCCAGAATGGATGTGGTGAGTCACTGATTTTTTATAAAATACTCTACCATTTTATTAAATACTTGAGGAGCGTTAAAATATTCGTATACTGAGTTTAGTGCTTCTGAACAAAAGATATGAAGCTAAAAATATACATTGGTGAAATTAGCTAATTTGAATGTAAGTTACCAGGGTGGGCATAGTTTTTCGGTCAACTTATCCGAACTTTATCAAACATTACAATGCAATAAACTTGACAACATTTAAGTAACTGCAGTCTACGCATTAGAGATTAAAGCAAAAAAATTAAATTTCAATAATTCGACCAATTTGTACGGTCAGTATCATAAGAGGTACGCCAATGCCCTCTGTTTTCATTCCCACTACTTACGATAGTCCCAAGACTAGCCGACCTGACATATAGATGATGTCAGTAGTTAAAAAAAATATTTTGGCGAGCAGTGGCGACTTTATAAAACACATGTTTTAAGCTTCAAAGCACCACGTTGAATTTAGTACAACCACAAAAAATATGAAGCAAAGAATATATTTGTTGAATTGACAATTGTAATGAGAGATACCAGAGTAGGCGCTGTTACTAAATCAACTTTTCGCAGGGCTTATAAGTAATTGTAAATCTATGTATTTAACAAGTACATAGTCCTGCCATATGTTCTGTTACAAATATAAAACGCGATAAAAAAAAAAACCAATATTCATATTGTATTCAAAATTATTTCATTTATTAGAAGACAATACTGGTTATTAAAAAAAATTGTATTCACTCGAAATGGCCGCCTTTTGCTTTAACACAAGCTTTCAAACGGTGTGGCCATTGGGCTATAGCCGCACGTACGATTTCCATGGAGATCGAGGACGCTGCTCTGGTTAATGCTGTTTTAAGGCTTCCCAAATTTCTGTGGGAGTCTTGCAAGCCATATTCTCCAATTCTGACCACAAAGCATAATCCAGTGGATTGAGATCTGGACTCCCTGATGGCCAATCTTCTGCTGCTATAAAGCCAGGAATATTGACTCTGAGCCACTCCTGCGTGGTTTTAGCTTTGTGCGCAGGAGCAGAGTCCTGTTGGAAGATCCATCTACGTCCATTGAAAAGGGTATTGGTCAAACCCTTCACAACACCCTCTAACACATCTTTTTGGTAAACCTTTGCACCAGTTTTTACGCCCTTTTCACAGAAATGGAGGGATGTGACACCATGGTGGGAGACCCCCCACCAAACCATTACGGAAGAGGGATGATGGCCACGTTGAACCCTTGGAACAACTTTTTTCGCTTCCTTAGATGAAGTGGCATAAATCTTGTCATTTTGTTTGTTGATAACTTCTTCTTCCACGGTAAAAATTTTCTCATCCGTAAACAGAATGTTTTCATGGCCATTGTCCGCGTGCCACTGCAAAAGTCGCTTGGATCTTTCCAGCCTAATTTTTTTTAGCTGAGGAGTTAGAAGATGTCCCGTGGACCGACGATAGGCTTTCATATGCAGATCATCCCGAATCAGCCTAGACATGGATCTGGTTGATATATCCAATTCCTTGGACATGATTTTCTGCTTTCTAAGGGGATTTCTCCGAATTCTTTCACGCACTGCCTTTACTATCGCACTCGTACGGACAACGCGCGGGCAACCACTTTTTAGCCTGTCTTCTACTCCAGACAATTCGCCAAAGCGAGCAATAGCACGATAAACGAACATTCTTGATATTCCGAGTGGTTTTAGCAACTCGAAAATTTGGCCAACACTCTTTCCGCACTTATGCAACGCTATTACGCCGACTCGATTCTCTTTAACGCCCCACTCCATGTTAATAGATTGCAAACTGAAACCAAACTGACTAGTATTCTTCACTAATCAGTGCATGTGTTCTGAAAAAAAAAGTTAACGGTTCAATTCCCGCAAGAAGTTTTGAACGATAAGCGCTGGAAATTGTGTAACAGAACATATGGCAGGACTAGGTATATAAGCTACTGCAATCTACCGATTAGTAATTTAGGAGGAAAGATCTAATTTCAAAAAATCGTTCAATTTTTATGGGAGGTACTTGAAGAGGTGTATTAATGCTATACATTTCACAATGAAAATGTAACGTAACGTGTGAGTAATTTAACTAAATTCAGTCTAATCGTGTAAGAGATACGAGTCTTTGGGCTAAATGGGTCATTTGTATGCAAGTTTGGTGGTTATGGGGGCGTGATTTGTCGGCCGATTCCTTCAAATTCTCTCAAATTTTACCAAGCACTATCAACAAATGCAGTTGACACAAATTCGATCTGACTGTGTAAGAGACACGAATCAGTCGGCAAAATGGGTAATTTTTTATGAGAGGTTCTTGGTTATGTAGGCGTGGTTAGTCGGTCAACTTCTTCAAATTCTACCAAGCACTATAAACAAATGCAGTTCACACAAATTTAAGCTACTTCAGTCTGTGAATATGGAATTTCAAGAGCAAAAGTGAATTTTTGAATTGCGGTCCGGCTACAATCTGACAAAATATTAGGCTCCGCAAGTTATAAGTTTAGTAAAGTTTAGCTCAAACGATTTAAAAAGTCATGAAACTCATGTGGTCAAAAGATACTTGGTACTTTAGACGTTTTCTTCCGGGTGTTACATTTTTGGAAAAATTTGAACCACATGAAATTTTTAGGAATTAGACTAAACTATACATATAAATAAGAATAAAAGTAACAACAATAATCTCGATTTGGTCTTTACTCCACTTAAGACGTTTTCCTTTGTGACCACAGATATTAAAACGGTATCGCTATCGCTTACGACTTATTAAACATTATTTGTTATTAATTTTGATTATGTTTGACTTAATAGTAGAAATCATTAGTGTAAGTTTATTCATTTTTCGTCTTCAAAAGTAAAATTAAATAAAACACACATAAAACTATGATTTCGATGAAACTTTTATTTCATTATAATGCTTGGACCATGCCGTTATGTACGAAATACAATGTCATTTAAATAACCGCCTCTGGATTGTTTGCAGCAGTAGATCATTTTGAGGTTCCTCCAGATAAAATACGGCTCAATGACACCTCCAGACCATAATGTACCCCAAACAGTCACTTTTTTCGGATGAAATGACATTTCCACAATCACTTTTTGGTTGTCCGAGCCACATATGCGGTAATTGTGTTTGTTGACGTAATCACCGAGTGAGAAATGACCATCACCACTTTTGTAGTAAGTTTAAACTTTTTTTACGCGTTCTTCGGCTTCCATATTCATAAATGGCAAATATTTCGCTAAATAAATAACACTTCAGATGACAGGTATTTTAACAGCTGACAGCCTTGCCATACCGGCCGTTTTGAAATCACTAAATGGATAACCCTGTACTTCTTATCCTACTTTGAGTATTAATGGCTTAGCATTCAATATGATTTTAATCAGTTACTGTTCAATACGCCAAAAAAAAAAAAAAAACTACCAAAACCAACAAAACTAATTCACTAACATTTCCTCTTTTAGATGTTAGCGTAATCGGATGTCGACAACAGCTTGTTCTTAATTTTTTAATGTTTTTTACGACTACAATTGCGAAAACATTTGGTAGAAACTTGAATAGGAAACGCGCTTTGGTACGCCGGTAATATAGCCGTATCTAATAACAATGTGTTAATAATTTTCTATTCACTGTTAATTGACATATCCAAAAGTATGGGGCTTTTGTTTGGTTTTTCAATAATTATTAATTAGTTTGTCTTTCATAAAAGATTGGTTGTTATGGTCTATAACAAATGTATGGACTACTTTTAACCTTATTTAGGGTTAAACGAAATTACATCCGCTATAAGTCAAATGAAAATTTTACCATCGACAGCGTCCAAAACGGAACACCAACTTTTATTTTTTCCCCCCAAAAAAATGTTTATTTATTTGCCCAAACTATTTCATTGCCATCAAAGTTGCGACACTTTTGTGTAGATTTAAGTAAGCTCATCCGTCATGTTGAAAGCTCTTTAAAGGCCGAAACATCTACTTGAAATTTTTTTTTCATGGTTAAATTGCCTACGTCAAATTTTGTTTAAATTCGAAATAGAACAATATTAGGAAAACAGGGTAAAAACATGGTCATATAAAGACTGAATTCGAATCTAGAGAAATAAGCGCGTTCCAGAAATTTTACCATTTATTCGTTAATCGAAAGGAATTATGCGGTTGAAGAGTAAAGAAATTGGAAAATAAATCATATATTCTTAAGAAATTCTCCTAATTGTGGTATGATTATTGAAAAATAATGAAAATACATATTTTCACTGAAAATGTGTTTGCGCTGAGCATTCTCTTTCAGGTTTTCTATCGATTAAAAATGAATGATTTGAAACGATAATTTAAGTTTTAGAAAGTGACAAAAATCGACATATCAGGTGGATACGGTGGTTGTTCGATAATGTTTTCTGAGCTTTGGCCAGAAATTCGTTCACAATGATAATCCTGTTATATGGTGCGATATCATAATGGAAAATTCATGAGTTTTCTTTCCTAAAATCTTGTCTTTTTTGATGAATTTACTTGTTCAAACGTTGTCAATAGCCCCGATAATATGCTTCATTCACAGTCTGAATTTTTGGCAAGAATTTGGAGCGCACAACACCGCGATATTCAAAGGAAATGATCAATATTATCAAGACTTTTGATCAACTTTGACACACTTCTTTTTTTTCTTGTTGATGCAAAATCCATCCAATCCATCCATCCAGCGTTTTTCGATGAAATTGCTCTCTCAAACACTTCATAAAGCCCCGATAATATGCTTTATTACCGTCTGAACTTCTGGCAAGAATTTCGAGCGCACAACACCGAGATATTCAAAGGAAGTGAGTAAGCTAAGCTTTTGATCAACTTTGACGCACTTCTTTTTTTTTTCTTGTTGATGCGAAATCCATGAATCCCGTGGTTTTCGATGAAATTCCTATCTCAAACACCTCATAACGCCTAGATAATGTGCTTTATTAACCGTGTGAACTTTTGTCAAGAATTTTAAATGCACAACACCGCGATAATCAAAGAGAACAGTCACCATTACCGTAACTTTAGATCGACATTGACGTTTTTTTTTTGGTTTCGGCTTTGTTGCCTATTACAAAGGTTGCTGAACGGTTTGCATATCAAACGCGTAATTCGTGTTTCATCATCAGTTATAATGCATTTTATCAATATGGGAATGACGTTGATTCATTTCTACCATGTTTTAAGAGAATTTAATGCGGTTAAGCTTTTGAAGAGAATTTAGGTCCTTCGGGACTAATTGAGCGGAAACGCGTTTCATCACCAAATAATAGTATAAAATGGTATTCGTGAAACCTCTCACTCTCCTTCTCTCTCTGTCTCTATCCCTTTCTTTCTTTCTTTCTCCACCTTTCTATTTTTCTCTCTCACTCTCTCTCAAATTGATGATTTTCAGTCACCATTTTCTTTACTTTACCGATGTTAAATTCCGTTGAAGACGTTGACGTTCGACCAGAGCGAGGTAAATCTTCCGTCACATCTTGATCGTTTTTTAATACACTGTATCACTGATGGGCACGTGTTTTTAGTAAAATCGATTCACCCTAAGCTTTTTGTAACAGTTTCAGCAATTTGGCAATTTCATTTGCAATACACAATTTTTGCCAAATTTGAGAGATTTATTTGTTACTTTTATCCATTGTAAAAATCACCAAACGTATTTGAGAAGAGCTGACAAATTCGTACGCTGTCAGCAAACTAAATAAGAGATCGCTCTCTAATTTCTTATCAGTATAGAGGACAGTTTTCGCAAGTAAGCAACATAACGAATTTTGACAATCCCTTTAAGTAAGGGATCAATTCCTGATCCTTTTTTGACAGAATGTACTCGTATTATGTGAGAAAAGAGTAGGTTTCTGACAAGCTCACTTATATGGCTATGAGTTGGTACATCGTTCTTTATACTGTTGACCGGATGTGCCATAAGGGAGTTTTGCCTGGACACTGTAAAAGCAACAATTAAATGAAATGCGTTCATTTAAATTAGCGTCGACTAAAAATCCCCGATTACTAATCATTAATATATGAACTTCTTAATCTCTATGGAGTTTTCAAACACAATCATGAGGTGCGATAAAACTGTCAAACCGAGATTTAATCAATGTAAATTTCTTTGCAATAAAAAAAAATCATTTGCATACGATCACACCCTTTTCACTTGTCATATCTCCCATAACAATCAATGCAGTTGTTTTCTCCCTATTCAGTCAATTTGTCTTAAAAATTAAGACAAATTGTTGTTGTTAATACTCGTAAGTGTTCTAAATACTACTACTGTAGATCTAACTATGGATATAAGTACGAAGTAACATACGCAAGTAACATACTGTGAACTCTTAGCTAATCTGTGTTATATCTATTGTATATTAATTAATTACTTTTAAACTCACATGACGCGAATAGCAGCGGCACAGATTAAAATTTTATTATTCGCTAAAGTTTATTTTTTACTGTCTGTTTTTTAATCGTAGTAGATGCAATTATAAAAATAAACGTTTTTAGTTAATAATTTGTTTTGATGTTCGTATTTCTACCATAGTATTGATAAATACCATTGATAACATATTTCCTATCAAATTGTAGTTCAGTTTTGTTTTGTAGCTGCAAAAAGAAGAGTTTAAAAAAAAATGCACAGTCATCAATATTTAAATGGAATTATTTGCTTATAACTTAAGCTGCACTTTAGTTAGCTATAGAGAACTAACTATTTCCGTTATTTGTGATGCAGTATACGACGCTTCATCCAAACTATAAGTAAGGAATAATGCTACTTGTGGAGACTGAGTCAATATCTCTGTACGAGTATAACAACTAAGACTTGAAAACCCCTTTGCTATAATTTGCTCGAGAAGTGTCTAAACAAATATTATTACAGTTCTGAAATGTTGTGTGATTCCAATACAGTCTCCAAGGAGAAATTGACATACGACCCTGTCATTTTCATTCAATGATAATAAGTTGTTAGCTCTGTAAACAATTAAAACTACAATATATGAATATAATTGATCACGTCAAGAAATGCGCTTGCGGTTAAAATTCTATGCAAATGTGCCGAAAATCCCATTGTTTATAGTAAAGCAAAAAGACGGGATTTCTCTTACTACAGGGTAGCTGATGAATGTCGCTTCCAAGATGTTTTTTAAATATATTATAAGAGCTTTCCTTCCCAGAACTAAGCCAAAGAAAGATCACTTCTAATTTTGTATGATTTCAAAAAAAAAAAAAAAAAATATGCAATATACATAGTACAGACCCAGGCTTGTTATGGCATAATTGCACAAAAAACTAATCAATAAGTTGATTTTATGTAGCTTCACATTCCGTAGGGATCGGCCTCCTGACCTTATTACCCCAGATTTTTTCTTACGTTGATCTTGCTAATAGAAAATTTACAAAACGAAACAAACAAATTTGTACAATATTGCAAAGCCTTCGAACGATAATTGATGCAATTAACGCTGTTGCAAATGCCCAGATAATAGTAAATATTTATATTACAAATATCCCACCGGGCATCGAATTCATTTAAAATTAATTATCTTCAAAAGGCCATTAAAAAGATCTAGTAAAAATTTAATAATTTTCAAATAAATACGAAAAACATTATTTATATTATATATTTACGAGTATATATATTATTAGGTGTGCAACCAAGTTCTCGCTTTTTTTTATAAAAATGCAACTTTATTATGAAAACATGTTTACAAATGATTTCTTGAAAGTGTTGCCCATCGCTAGCCACTCATCTCATCTCATCTTTCTAACAAAGCTCAAGTCCCGTCAAGGCAAAACTGTTCGTCTTTTGAGGCTAACCACGAATCTAACCATTCCTTGATATCGTCATATGAGTGGAAGTGCTGGTCAGCCAGACCGTGTGCCATCGAACAGAACAAGTGATAATCGCACTCTGATATATCTGAAGAATATGTCAGATGGGGCAAGACCTCCCATTTCAACGTTTCCAGGTAGGTTTTAACGGGCTCGGCCACGTGAAGCCGAGTGTTGTCATACTGTAGAATCACTTTTTCGTCCCTCTCCGCGTATTGTGGGCGTTTCTCGCTCAATCGCATTGGTTGAAGTCGAAGTTGGTTTCAACAGCTCGTAATAAATATCACCGACCTGGTCCCACCAAATACAGAGCATGACCTTCGCAGTGTGAATATTCGGCCGGAGCAGCGACGTAGAAGCATGACCGAACAGCCCCATGACTTTCATTTTTCATCACCCGTTACAATACGAAGAAGAAAGCCTTTCCTTTTTTGTCGCTGAAGCAGTTGTTCACAGGCGAAAAATCGAGGCTCAACGTCCCTTGGCTTCAACTTATAAGGAACCCAAGTTCCTTGCTTTTGAATCATTCCCAACGCATGCAATCGCTAGAAAATGGCTTGGCGGGTAGCTCCTAATACTGAAGCAAACTCTAACTGCGTTTGACATGGATCCCCATCAAGCAATACCGTCAATTCAGTGTCTTCGAAGGTTTTTCGTCTTTCTTTACGTGAACGGTCGTCAACATCAAAATTACCGTCTTTAAAGCGACGGAACCAATCTCAACACGTTGTTTCACTTAAAGCAGCATTTCCGTAAACGTTTTGAAGCTCTCGATGTGCTTCAGCCGCCGTTTTCTTCAATTGAAAGCAGAAAATTAATACTTCCCCCATATGACGATTATTTGGCTCAAAATCATACATAATCACACAACCAAAAGAATGTGACGTCATAAGAAAATCACTATTGTATCGAGGCGGTATGTTTACCATATGCCTAAGCTTGGCTCATGGTGTTTAGGTCATGGGTTTAGATTATGGCAGAATCTACTAGCACTTACATCTGGCGTCATCTATGACAAACAGGGGGAACTTAGTTGCGCACCTAATATTATTGTATGAATAGAAAAAAAAGTTATTTGCCTTTTAGGGGCTAAGGCATAATTCTACTACTACGGGGCTGAGGCATAATTCCATATTTGACAGGAGGATATTTGTTTATAAAATATTTTTTTTGGAGAAGTTGAGTGTAAAAAATCAAATTTTACAAATGAAAGAAAGTACAACACTCAAGAAAAAATGAATTTATTTTGAGTCAAAACAAAAGCAAAGTGAATAAATTTAATCTCGATACGGCGTCAAGTACTTCTTTACTAAAAAATAAGTAAGATAATTGTTCGAGGAAGTTTGCGTACTTATTTTAAGTACTTACTATTTTCACGCGTACTCAAATCAAGTAAAATTTAGTCTATTTAAGTTCCACTTACTCCTTTAAAGTGACACATATTAGCATTGAGTAAATTTGATATACTTATTTTCAGTATGTTTTCAATCTAAATTCAGTACGAGCTTTTTTTGAGCGAATGGAGTACATTAAGACTATCCTATTCCCCGCTCATAAGATTAGTAAGAAAAAGAGCCGTACTTGGGACATCACTCAGTTCATTTGAAGAACTGAAAACAACAGTCATCGGTCACCGAAAGTGAAACAAATTCAGTGAGCTTACAATCGTTCTATCTTTAAACTCTTTCAACAGGGCATACAGTTTAACGACTATACCGAGTGTCAAGAAATATTCACTAATCTTGTTGATTATTAGACTGACCGGAATGTTCGCACATATGCATAGAGGTGACTGCTGCTCAAAGACAGATAGGTGACTGTATTGGGGTTGAACTTAAAGTCAGTCAAGCGGTCCGATTTTTCGAAATTCAATTCTCTGTAGCTTCCACACTTCAACCCATTACATTGTTTTGCGATTCTCTATAATATCGAAGGAATACCTGTCAAGCCACTTCTGATACCTCCCCTAAAACCACAGCTTTAACCCATATATTCTCAACCTCCGTATCTTTCAATCGGTTGCACCAAATTCGACAAAATTTTTCCTATATCAAATTTTTCCTATAAATTCTGAAAACAAAAATGGGTAACGCTGCAGCGCCCATTCGTAGCCTAAAGTTATCGTACTAGAATTCTCGTTACATTGCGTTATAATACTAAATATAATGTGGAAAAAATCGATGGAATGGACACGTCCCCTTTGGTACTTCCCATATAAATTATATTATTTAATTTACGAGGTGTGTTAAAAAAATAACACGAATTTTCAAATTTCGCGGGCTACGTACATCCGACTTTCGATTATTATCTTTTTTTATGTTGGTACACTAGTCTCGAAGATATGCTCAGGGTTTTATCCATATAGCATGTTTAGTTTGTTTGTAAGAGGCATAAATAAGACAAGCGTTTTGCGTGTTCGGCGATTTTCTGCTATCGAAGAAAATGGATCAAAGAAGTTGCATCAAATTTTGTGTAAAAAATGGAACTAAGTGCTCAAAAACACTTGAAATGTTGGCAATGGCATACGGTGAGAGTACTTTGAGTCAAAAAATGTTTACAAGTGGTACGAGCTTTCCACAGAAGGTCGAGAAGATGTGAATGACGACGCTCGCTCTGGACACCCCAGCACTTCAACAACCGATGAAAATGTTGAGAAAGTGAAGAAAGTTGTTATGGAGAATCGTCGAATCACAATTACAGGAGTTGCTGAGGATGTGGGCATATCGGTTGGCTCATGCCATGCAATCTTTTCGGAAATTTTGGGCATGAAGCGTATGGCAGCGAAGTTCGTTCCAAAATTGTTGAATTTTGACCAAAAACAACGCTCAGGAATTGTTGAGTGACGTCAACGATGATCCAGATTTGCTTAAAATGGTCATAACTAGTGACGAATTATTGGCATATGGTTATGGCACCGAAACCAAAGCCCAATCGTCCCAATGGAAGAATCCAGGAGAGCCAAGACCAAAAAAAAGCACGCCAAGTTCGATCAAATATCAAGATTTTACTAACTGTTTTCTTCGATTACCATAACGTAGTGCATCAGGAGTTCTTACCACAAGATCGTACGGTAAATAAGGAGTATTACCTTGAAGTTATGCGCCGTTTGTGTGAAGCAATACGAAAAAAACGCCCGGAATTGTGGGGAAAAAATTCATGGCTTACGCATCATAATATTGCATCTGCTCACTCATCTTTGCTTGTGAGAGATTATTTGGCCAAAAACAACACCATTATCATGCCTCAGCCACCTTATTCATCAGATTTGGCTCCCTGCGACTTTTTTCTGTTCCAAAGATTGAAGAGACTCATGAAAGGATGGCATTTTGCGACGATTGCTCAAGGACATATCAAAAAGTGCATATCAGAACTGCTTCGAGGATTGGAAAAAACGCTGGCACAAGTGTAGTATATCTGAGAGGGACTACTCTAAAGGAGATAAAATAGAAATTGAAGAATAAATAAGTATTTTTTGAGAAAACTCAAAATTCACCTTATTTTTTAACACACCTCGTATATTTCTAGATTCGTATCATTTAATACATCCTGTATAATTGATCTCACATCAAAAATTTAGTACGGCAAATGAAAATAGATTGATCTGTCGAGCCCTTTAGGACAACACACACATAATCTGGCCGATTTGACAAAAATCGGTATTCTTTCTACATTAGCCAAGCGGAGGACTTCTGAAAGTTACAACTTCGTTTCTTTTATTGTATTTCAATTCACAGTATTTCTTGCAACAGCACAAAAGGGGCGGCGGGTGACGATACATTTGAATCAGTTCAACTAACTGAAATTTTTGTAATATTTTTTTATGCTCAAAGAATGTTTATGCCCAGTCATGATTCTAATCTGGCATCATATTAGATATCATCATTTAAATTTATGACATTTTCAGAGATAAGAGATGTAAACACACATTGAATTGAAACCGCTTTCACTTATATGCTAATCCTCATCTCACTTAAATAATGCGAAAAGGTAGATTACAACTGAATTGTTGGAAGCTAATGAATATTTAAAATCTCATATTATCTAAGTGAATTGAAATATTACCTATACATTATCTTACTCTGGCTTATAATTATTAAAAAAAATCGTATTGATAATATTAAATCTTTATAAGATTGCCACCAAGCATATGGCATTGCAAAGTGGAATCATTAAAAAATATGTAATATAAACAAAGTTATTACTTTATTGCATTATTACTTGAAAAACCTTCAGACCCTGTTATAATTGACTCAAATAAAATACTTTAACGTGTAACATGTTGATGTTGATTGTTACCCATATAACTTAAGTTCATGGCAAGACAATTATAAGAATGTGAGGTTATATTACAACTATTTAATTTATTAGGTTCAATTGAAGCGAATTTTATACTTAGCAGTGTTGCCAGAAATTGATAATAAAAACAAGTCAAAACTTTCGCGAACGAAGCTAAGACAAACTAAAAAAAAAACTTTCTTTAAAAATATATTGTAGAGGGTGTCCCAACAAGAACGCAAGATTTAAATTTGGCGCCATTCGAAGTGTCATTGTTTGACATTTGAACAATTGTTATTGTTTGCTAGTAGAAGGTACGAGGTTAGTAAAAATGAAGCGCTACACGAATGAACAACGCATTCTTATTGTGAAATTGTTTTACCAAAACGGTGAAAGTTTTGCGGCTACAGTTCGCAAATTGCGATCAATTTGAGATCACAATAATGCTCCAGAAGATTCAACTGTAAAGAGATTAATGGATAAATTTGCCAAAACTGGGTCTGTTAGTGATGTAAAGACAACAACGCGCCTTCCAGGTCGATCGACCGAAAATGTCGCATCTGTACGTCATGATGTCGTTCAAACTCCATCCACCTCAATTCGTCACCGAATTCAGAAAATTGGTGTCTCCAAATCCACTATGCAGCGTATTTTGACGAAAGATTTGCATCTTCATGCATACAAAGTTCAATTGACTTAGGAACTGAAAAGCCAGCTGACCATGGATAGCGAAGGGAGTTCGTTAATTGGGTATTGGAGAGACCACATGAAAATGCTGATTTTGCCGATAAAATCATCTTTAGTGACGAGGCCCATTTCCATCTTGATGGCTTCGTCAATAGGCAGAATTGTCGCATTTGGGATGAGGAAAATCCTCGAGTGATTCAAGAGAAGCAAATGCACCCTCAACGTGTCACTGTGTGGTGTGGATTTTGGGCTGGAGGAATTATTAGACCTTTTTTTATGAAAATGAGGTATGTCAAGCGCAAACAGTCAATGGTGTTCGGTATCGTGAAATGATAACCAGTTTTTTCGTGACTAGAATTGAAGAAATGAATGTGGAGGGCATGTGGTTTCAACAAAACGGCGCCACAAGTCATAGAGCCAGGAAAACAATTCAATTGCTGCATCAGTCATTTAAATCTTGCGTTCTTGTTGGGACACCCTTTAGTTTGAATTAAGGTGCATTAATATTTATTTCCTCTCATATGTTAATACCTAACAATGAGATTTTTATTCACATTTAATATTCAACTCTACCAACGAGTTCATAAGAATCATAGAAAAAATGTGTTCATCATTCAGTCAATATCATTTTCACAATTTTTTGGCATTAGATCGAATTTCTTGAGGACACAATTTTGTACCGTAAACAGTTTTTATAGCCACAGATCGTATGATCCTAAGAGCTAATTTTGTATTAATAGGTTTTTTACTTCGGTTAAAATGTTTAAAGATCTAAATTATATTCTTATTTGAATGTTCCGATTTTCTGTCTACTCGGCGAAATTATAATGGAGGAGAAATGTTGCAGCAACATGAGAGAATGGTTTGGCTGTTGTTTATAAATGTAAGCTCTTTGCAAGGAGCAATTTCCATTCCATATTTTCATAATAGAAATATGACAAAACGATTGAGTTTAATTTTTCAAAAATTTACATTTCTTTCAAGTATAAAATAAACGTATAGTTGCCCTAGATAAATGCAAACCAACATCGTATTTACACAATTATTTTCTATCGAATTTATTACATTTTTTTCTAAGTTCTCATAACTTTAAATTCCTGATATTTTAGTTTTCATATATGTATATCCCCCATCTTGTATTCTCATCAATATGTGTATTTCAATTAACCACAACACCGCCCATTAATTTTTTTTGTGTGTTTGTTTTTTTTTTATATTAAGAACTTAACAAAAACTATGCAACATCCAAAAATTCCCCTTTATTTGAGAGTTTTAACGATGACTGACTGGTTTCCCACTGGCCACAATTACGATTCTACAAAAAAACTGATTTAACATGACGTCACAATACACGACAGTGGCCTTGAATAGCAACTTGTTAATAATTCGATTTTTTCAACACATCTCTAAGTCACAGTATTGCCTTACCGGTTAGCACCTGTTTATCGCATTTCGGGCTAAGGAGATTGAATTCATGATCAGTTAATTATTTAGAATTGAAGATGTCTAAAGCCAACTGTTGCAGAAATACATAAAATAACTCACTGATACAGAACATTGAATCCAGTGAAGGTTATCAGATCAAAATATTTTAAATGATAACTAGTTAGTCCCCAACAACTGGAAGCGGTTTGTGCATACATTTTTTTTGTTCTTGACATGATATGCCTCACGATGCATTGTGTTTGTCAATATAGAGAATTTACTAACAATTTTAAACAAATGTTTATTTTTGTGATTCAAAATAATCGCACCTGCAAACCAAAATGAATAAAAAATGCATTTAAAAACCATGGTAGTAATTATACCTTACCCGGAGGAATAAAGGAATGTATCATTTGATACATTCTTCTTTTGGCCAAAGCATCTTTTATAACGCAACTTTTGACCAAAAGGTGCCTTGTCGATTAAGCGACGTCCGACTGGCTGGCAGGCTGCTAGACAAGATAACTGCCCTAATTCTAATATTTTCCTAGATCATATCTGCACAAATGACAGATTTGGCCCATATATTCTTAAGTTCATATCTTGTATGTATTAGGTACGCAACTAAGTTCCCGCTGTTTGCCAATGGATGACGCCAACTATAATTGCTATCCGATTCTGCCATTACCTAAAAGTCATAAGCCACGTTTAGGCATATAGTAAACAAACATACCGCCTCAACACAATAGCGATTTTCTTTTGACGTCATATTCTTTTGGTTGTGTGAATATGTAGATTTTGTGTCAAATAATCGTCATGTGGGGGAAGTATTAATTCTCTTCTTTCAATCGCAGAAAACGGCGGCTGAAGCACTTCGAGAGCTTCAAAATGTTTACGGAAATACTGCTTTAAATGAAACAACGTGACGAAATTGAATCCGTCGCTTTAAAGACGGTGATTTTAACGTTGACGACCGTACGCGCGAGAGAATACGAAAAACCTTCGAAGACACTGAATTGATAGCATTGCTTGATTAGGATCCGCGTCAAACGCAGATACAGCTTGATTCAGTATTAGGATTTACCCGTCAAGCCATTCCCAAGCGATTGCATACGTTGGGAATGATTCAAAAGCAAGGAACTTGGGTTCATAATGAGTTGAAGCCAAGGGACATTAAGCATCGTTTTTTCGCCTATGAACAATGGCTTCAGCGACAAAAAAGGAAAGGTTTTCTTCTTCGTATTGTAACGGGTGATGAAAAATGGGTTCATTACAGCAATCCAAAGAAAAGAAAGTCATGGAGGCTGCCCGGTCATGCTTCTACGTCAACGCCTCGGTCGAATATTTACGCTGCGAAGTTACGCTCTGTGTTTGGTGAGATCTGTTCGGTATTATTTATTACGAGCTGTTGAAACCAAGCGAAACTATCACTGGATATCGGTATCGACTTCAGAAAATATGTCTTAAATGAAAGAAAAATTCTGAAAATCGAATACCATATTGAATACTCCATATTGTTTAGAAAAGAGTTATGTATTACGTTTGCTGTATAAACATATATCTGTCTATGTACCAAAAGCCTGCAAATAGAATTTTGTTGAAACAAATATCAAACCACATTTCATATTGTTCCTCAGAGTAATTAAACAATTGCTTTAGAGAATTACTTGTGAATATATGGTCTTAACTAACATCGTTTTTGAATTGAAACTACAAATCAAATAGTTTTTAATTGGCCAAAAAAACTAAAGTAGTTTTTAACTTTAATTTCAATTAATTTTGAAAGAGTGATTCATCATAGCCCAATGATTTCAAAGTACTTTATATTTGTATTTCCAAGCATTTAAATGATATAAAAGATTGTTTAATTTGACACTCTGTGTGAAAACAAAATATGTTCTTATACTCCTAGTTGGAGGCTAAAACATTTAGAATAATTCTTTATATTTCAACATCAAATCAAAAAATATTTGCGTTGTTAATTTAAGTAAACATGTCACCTGTCTATACAGTAAAGTGGTAAAAAATTAATGTTCCAAAAAAATATGTTCGCTTCGCAATGCTATTTGAAAAACAACTATAGTGTTCAAATACATGACTTTTCAAGAAAACCGGTTTTCGAGTTATAGAGGAAATAATTTTCGAAAAAATTCCTTTTATTACCAGAATATTACAGACAATTTTCGTAGAATGATTTCGAAAACAAACCTGCTATAATAGAGTCAATCTAGTATTTTAAATATTCAATTTTAAGAAGACGACATGTGCTAAATGTGGACTCACATTAAATATATTATACATAGAGAAATAAATGCTAGGTTGTAAAGGGTGTCCCAACAAGAATGCAAGATTTAAATTTGGCGCCATTCGAAGTGTCATTGTTTGACATTTGAACAATTATTATTGTTTGCTAGTAGAAGGTACGAGGTTAGTAAAAATGGGGCGCTACACGAATGAACAACGCATTCTCATTGTGAATTTTTTTTTACCAAAATGGTGAAAGTTTTGCGGCTACAGTTCGCAAATTGCGATCAATTTGGTGTCACAATAATGCTCCAAAAGAGTCAACTGTAATGAGATTAATGGATAAATTTGCCAAAAATGGGTCTGTTAGTGATGTAAAGACAACAATGCGCCTTAGACCAGGTCGATCGACCGAAAATGTCGTATTTTATTCCAAATACGAAAAATTTATGTCTTTAATTACTTCACTTTGTTTAGAAACGAAAAACAGAAAGACAGCTTTAGGGAATTCATATACTTGAAAGTGAGTAAAAAACTTTTATTTGTTTATAATTTGACTTAATAAACCTCCTGTCTTGCCATCTTTTTTGGTTTGTTTAGTTGGCGAGGTAGCATATTTACAACCTGCTGGACAAGATTCCATGGAAGCCAACATCTACACCAATAGCAATTTACAGTCATAGCGTCGCTCCTAGATGCAGTATTTATGAAAATTGTGAAAAATAAACACATCTCATATCAAAAAGTTGTTTCCGTGTTAAAAAAGTGTCCCCACAACCAACTTTTTTTTTTGTGTAAGAAAGAGTCTCCTTGGACACCTTTCTTAAAAAAAAAGAAGTGCATTTGCTGATTCTTTTGTATAGAAATTGTCTTTATTGACAATTTTCATTCACAAAAATATTTTTATTAACACTTTTCGCATAAATGCTGTTCGTTTTATTGATACTTTTCTTATATGAAACTGTCTCTATTGATACTTTTCATATTAGAAAACTGTCTTTGTTAATATTTTTCTTATAGAAAAGTGCCAGCTACCATAAAGAAAAACATCTTTCTTGACACTTTACATACAGCAAAACATCTTTATTAGCTGTCTTAGGTGACATTTCTCATAGTAAAAGAGTCTCTACTGACACATCTCATATAGAAGAACTTTTGTTGATGCTCTATTAAAATTTTGTTGTTGACATTTTTCTTACAAGAAACTCTTTTTGTTGGCACTTTCTGTATAGAAAACTTAATGTACAAAATATTTCACTGCCGATGTTGGTTGTATTTTATATACATAGATGTTGTGTGCAATGTTTAGTTGTAACGAATAAATTTTACTGAATGACAAATAAAATACCATTGAAATCTTTTATACAAAATTATAGCTGAAAATATTAGCAATATCACAAAACCTGATGTGATGAGGTATCTAAAATACTTGGAAGAATTGTATAAGGAATTATATAATCTTTTCGATTTTTTTTAACTTAAACTTTACGTAAATTTATTGATGGCGTTGCCTTAAAACTTAAGAAACCCCATGTTGCTTAGCAATTAGGTGGAATCATACTATAATTTTATATTATAATTTATATAGTCTCGAAATTTTTTTTTATAGTATATTGTTAGATATATAAATATTATAATTTCGGCAATAAATAAATCTAGTCCATAACATATTTTATGATAATAACATTAGTAGTCAAATTTTATAAATTTTGATTTGTTCCATTTTCATTATTATTCCATTCAGGAAACAATTTAAGTTATTCCAATCAATTTTTTGCAACTATTTGAATTATCTATCTTACTTTGCAACTCATAAATATCTAAATAAGTAAACATAGGGTTATTCATCTTTCGTTTTCAAGTAAAGTTAAATAATACACACATTAAGCTTATAAATATTTAAATAAATAAATATAGGGTTATACATTTTTCAGTTTCAAGTAAAGTTAAATAATACACACATTAAGCTATGATTTCGATGAAACGTTTATTTCATTATAATTTTTGGACATTGCTTTTATGTACGAGATACAATGTCATTTAAATGGCCGCCTGTGGATTGATTGCAGCAGTGGATTGATGTAGTTTTCGACCACTTTTTCTCATATTTCGGGTGGTATCTCCGCGATAACTTGACGAATGTTTGGTTTTAAATGCTTTCAATGTTTAGGAATTATCTGCGCACACACGGTCTTTGACAAAAGTCTAACGGTGGCCAACTGACGTCGCCAAAACGTAAAATTACGCTTTGTACAATAAAGCTAAAATCGGTCGTGTTGTGCGGCGCGTGGCACTGTCTTTTTGAAACCACATATCGTTCAGTTCATAATCTTCATTTGCAGACCAAAAAAAGTCGGTTTTCATACGGCCATAGGGCTCTGAATTGACGGTTACAGTTCCGACAGCGTCATTTTCGAAAAAAATACAGCCCAATAACACCTGCATCAGACAGTCACTTTTCCAGGCAGCAATGACTTTTCCACAATCATTTCTGGGTTCTCCGAATGCCATATGCGACAATTTTGCCTGGTGACGTAATTACCGAGTGAGAAATGAGTTTCTGTTCGAATCACATTTAAATCATCACTTTCGTAGTAAGTTTAAACTATTTTTACGCATTCTACGATTGTTGAACCATCAATATTCGTAAATAGCAAACAATTCATTAAATAAATAAGACTTCAGATGACAGGTATTTAACAGCTGACAGCCTTGCCAGACCGACGGTTTTGAAAACAAAACAATGGATAACCCTATGTAATAATAATAATATACATATATATAATAATATGTAACTTATAATAATATAATACATATAAATAATAATACATAATATTATGTAATAATAATATAATAATAAATATAGTAATATAAAATATCTAAATATTATAAAAATCTATTCTTCAATGGCGTTTATATTGATTATAGATCAAGATCAAGACATGAAAGGGTGTTGAGTCAATCCAATATGCTTTTAATAAGGGTATGCAAAATCTGAAATCTCCAAAAAACGATTTGGAGAAAGGGTTATTTATGCTAACTCGACTTATCAAGTGACGGCCTTAGCATAAAATTGAATGCAACGGTCGATATCTACATTTTGCTTTTACAGGGTGTCCGTCGGGAAGGTATACTACTTTGCTTGCTTATAATTTTTAATTAAATGAAAGAGAATGGATCTCATATTGATAAATATTGATAAAATGTGGAGGCCAATCAACACCACCATTTCTTGAAATAACTTGTTGTGGAAAGAGGTCTCGGTGTAATTCCATTGTAGTCCTGGCTGTATGCCATGTGGTGCCATCATGTTGATACCACAAGTTAATCAAGCCCGAAGCATGCAGTTGTGGCCTTAAAAAGTTTTCAATCATATCGCGATATCGCTCTCCATTGACAGTTGCCGTTACGCCGTTTTCAGTTTCAAAGAAGTAAGGTCCAATGATTCCTCCTGACCAAATGTATATGTACGGCGGCGTAAATGGTCTTGTGGAAGAAGCTCTTGTGTCAACTGAATCTTAAATGGAAACAAATGCAAATCCTTGTGCAAAATTGTGACCAAAGTTGTTCTCCTGAACACGGCGTCGAATTGAGGTTGAAGGATTGGTTTGAACACTTTCTTGAGCAGCAGTAATGTTTTCAGCCGATCTTGCAGTACGTTGTGGTCTATGTTTGACCCTATCAGCCACAGACTCTATTTTTCGAAATCATTCACTACACGATAAATAGTACGTCTTGTTGACACGTTGTTTCTCCCAAAATTTCACGCAACTTTCTCATTGTCACAGTAATCGATGATTGATTTTGGTAAAATGTTTTAACGATTAAAACACGTTGGTTTATCGAATATTTTTCCATAATAAATTTGCCACGTCTATACTTCAAATATGAATTATCAAGACTAATGTTTACTAAAATGAGGGCAAAACAAAGTAGTATACCTTCCCGACGGACACCCTGTATTAGCATATGAAGCAATATTGATTGAAAATTATCAAATTTATAATAATGATATGGTAAGAATCAAATTTCGGTTATTTTATTGAACTTAAAATTTTAGTTCTTTCACCGTAAAGTCATTTTTAAAACGTGTTTGTAACTTTCAACAAACCAATTATCCGACACGAAAAAGCCGATTAAACTGAGTACTCAAAAATAGAAGTGTTAAAAATACCGATTTACGGTTTCTGTCGAAAACACCATTTTCCGATTTTTGTATTTCACTTTTGAATATTCTAATATCAATCACTATCTAGTAAACAAAAGAACAGAATCTAATTCCGGTTATTTTTATGAATTTTAAATTTTGCTCAACACAAAGCCATTTTTAAAACGCTTTTGTGATTTTCCAGAAACCAGGTGTTCAAAAATAGAGATTTAAAAAATACCGGCATACGGTTTCTGTCAAAAAAAAAAAAAAAAAAACGATATGCGGGTTTTCGGTTTCAGTTTTGAATATTCCAATACCAACTATTATATAATAAAGAAAATAATAAATATGTTCTGCTAATATCGCAGACATCCGATTAATTAATGACAACTGAGTATGATGAGAACAGTTTTTGTGTTATTTTCGATTCTTGAAATACAAATTATTATATTGTGATCATCAAACACCATTAGATTCAGCCGGGCAGCCAATCAATGTTTGACTCTACGCTTCAGCGGCGATCAAGATTACGTTTTAGCAATTATGTACTAATACTCGTAGTAATAAAACGCAAAAAAAAACTGAAATATAGACAAAACAACAACGAATTATGAAACCTTCAGTGAAATCAGTCAACTGAGAAACAGAATCGACAACGATGATCAATATAAGCCATCATCCACGACATCAACAATGGAGGCTAATTACAAATGTTCCTAATGAACCTTTTGGTGCTTGATGGTGTCCGATACGATTGCATTGAGCGGCGGCAACTAAATGCAAACATTTTGTTAAAGAGTCAACCAACTTCTGAATGCGGTGTGTGTGCCACGTACTGATGTGTCATCAATCACTTATTATCTGCGAAGAAACCATAAATATTTCTATATTTGTTCTCTATCTCTCGAGGGGTATCACAGTTGTTTGCTACTTTTTTTATTGACTTTACAAAGTGTTATTTTTTACACGAAGGACGTGATTTAGCAACTAAATTCTTGGCAAATGTTAAGAAAATAAAAATAGATAACTTTGTTAGCACGATGAAGTTTCCAAGTTTCCAATTTGTAATCTATTGTATAATTAAAGGCTGCATCATCAAAGCCTATAAATGGATTCCCAGTTAACTCATCTTGACATCCATCAGACGTTTTTTTCTACTTGGATTTCTTTCATACGTTGAGGTAGGTTGACATATGGGAAATTCCCTCGCTGCCAATTTGTAATGGATTTTGAAAACTTCTGTGTTATACAAATGAAAAACGATCTCTATAATTTCCACAATACGTAAGTGAAAACTACGCATGTGGAACCTGGGACATTCTAATCTAACTGTGGGGCTATTGTGTAATAAAACGAAATTTATTACTTTTACATGACATTAAAGGCTTTATTTGATATAGTTAGAGTGATCCGATTTATATCAGATATGTACCGTTTTGTTCGATAACTTGCTGCCATTTTGAAGATAATTCAATTAAGCATCTTTCATTCCTATTGGGATAAAAGTGGGACGGTCGATTTTCTCAAGATTCTCTTGGGATGAAATTTTCAACATCAAATGCATTCGCCGTAAACAGAAAAAGCTGGTAGTCTCTTGGTGACCCATCCGAAATACAAAGTGGATGCATAAGAACCTACCAATCTAACTCCCGGATTTTCGGGCGGGTCACTGCCGATGTGTGTGGACTGGTGTAGTTCTGATGGAGTACAATTCCCCTCCTTTTCGGCGATTGCTTGCTTCAGACGGTTCAATTGGTCCGAATTAAGAGCTTGACCGAGCAGTTCATAGTAGATGATTTCCTGTCAATTCATTCAAAAACACTGCAAAGCCTGTCTAACCTTTAATTCTGGCTTGGTTACCATTTGCGCCGGCTCAACGCAATTCGACCATGAGATTTTCCGCTTTAAGCTATCGTAAATGAGCCACTTTTCATCACTTGTCACCACTCGCTTCAGAAATGCTTTGATTTTGTTGCAATTCATGCGGTGTTTTTGCGCTAACTCGTTCAACACCGAACTTATTTTTGTATCCAGACTTATCCAAGTGGAACCAAGCGGGTTTTTGCACATTATTTAGCGATCGGAATGAACGATTACCATTATTCTATCGACATTTTGGACAATTGACCTTGGAGAGAATGGGGCATTTTTGACAACAAAATTATGGAAATGGAATCGACGAAACCAAAATTACGCAGAATTGGTTGTTACAGTATCAGCACCATAAATACTATTAACTTTTTCAACTGCTTTCAGAATTGTACTTTGTCGCGAAGAAGTTAAATTAATTTTTATACCAAATTTTTTAAGTTTTCTATAATATCTTTGTTCACAGGATGGCGCACGAATCGTGCTACAGTGTAACAGTAACTGTAAATGGGGAATGTTGATGGGGAAGATGTTGAAGGAGTTTTTTTTTAACCAGAATTGCGTCAAGGACACATCCGTTTCAACCGCATTTCCGCGTACCTTCAAGATCAACTCGCCTGATGGCACCAGATTTTTTTCCATGGAGTTATATCAAGCATGTGTACACCACAATAAAATCAAAAGATTCGGCTGAACTGAAGTAGTCCATTAAAATAATAATTGAGGTGATCTCTACTTTAACCCTTCAGGCCGCAATAAATAATTTTCTGATCATATGTTGCACATGTGTGAGTGAGTATGGAGGTCATTTACAATCTATCATCTTCAAAACCAAGTAGTTATACGAGGTGTGATCAAAAAATATCCGTTATTTTTAATTTTTTCCAAAAAGTATTTATTTATTCATCAGTTTTTATTTTATTTCCTTTAAAGTAGTCCCCCTCAAACATAATACAGTAGTGCCAAAGTTTCTTCTAATCCTCGAAACACTTCTAAAACGCGCTTTTTGGTATCGCCAACAGCTCTTGTTTCAATTTTTCTTTTATCTCCTCAATCGTGGCAAAACGTTTTGGGAAGAGGAAAAAGTCAGTGGGAGCAAAGTGAGTACGGTGGTTGAGGCATGATTGCGGTTTTGTTTTTGGCCAAAAACTCACGCACAAGCGTCGATTTGTGAGCTGGTGCGTTATCATGGTGCAAAATCCATGACGAATCGCTTCGCGCAAACGGCGCATAACTTCAAGGTAGTATTCCTTATTGACCGTACGACTTTGTGGCAAGAATTCATGATACACCACGTCATTGCAATTGAAGAAAACAGTGAGCAAGACTTTCGCATTTAACCGAACTTGACGTGCTCGGGCGACCAGGACGAGCATCGTCATTGACATTTTCTCGACCTTCCTTAAACCGGTTATACCACAATTGAACTTGTGTTCTGCTCACAGTAGACTCGCCAAACGCCACAGTCAACATCTCAAATGTCCTTGGACATTTAATTTCATTTTTACACAAAACTTAATACAGTTTCTTTGACCGATCATTTTTTCGAATAGTAAAAATCGAAGAGCACACCAAAACATGACTAACCTTTTTATCTGTCAAAAACAAACTGACAATCCAAAAGTGCTGATATTGTCAGCATATATAACAGACATGTGTACCAACATAACAGAAACAGAAAAATGCGAAAATCGAACATACGTAGCTCACGAAATTTGAAAAAAACGTTTTTTTATCCACCTCGTATATATTAAAAATGAATTTTCTATACATTAAAAAAAGGAATAAATGAAATTTCTTATTGTACCACAATTGGTGCATCAGCCTGTATTTTATACCGTTGATAGTTCTTATTTTGTTCTTAGTTTGTTGATAAAGATTTTAGTCCTTAGATCTCTCCCTGCACTTTTCTTAATCTTCATCAATTCTTCAATGCTCGTTACTACCCAATGGATAGTGTTTTTAGAATTTTATTAATATTGAGTTATATTTGAGTCGTGTGCTCTTCGTCGAGAACGTTTTCGTGTCGGTGGGCAAAACTTCTCAGTTGTAAAAAATTCGATAAAAAATAATTGTATAAATACGATGTTAGTTTGCATCCATCTAAAGAAACTATACGTTTATTTTATACTTAAAGGAAAGGTAGATTTTTGAAAAAAATTTAAACTCGATGGTTTTGTCATATTTCTTTTACGAAAATAAGGAATGGAAATTAGCCAAACCATTCTCTCATGTTGCTAATTTCGCCGAGTAGACAGAAAATCTGAACATTCAAGTAAGAATATTATTTAGATCTTTAAACATTTTAACCGAAGTAAATAACCTATTAATAAAAAAATTAGATCTTAGGATCGTACGGTCTATGGCTGTAAAAACTGTTTAAGGCACAAAATTGTGTCCTCAAGAAATTCGATCTAATGCCAAAAAAATTGGGAAAATAATATCGACTGAATGATGAACACATTTTTTCTATGATTCTTCTGAACTCATAAATAGAACTGAATTTTAAATATGAACTAGTGGAGCCGGCAAACTTCGTTCTGCCTTCAAAGGTGGCAAATTAATGATTTACAATTTTCAGCATTTAAATTTTTGTTAGAAAAGTTTAGTTATTTAAATGAATGCTTTTAATACTTTTTTTGTAAAGTTTTTAAAAATTATTTAATTTAAGTCAATTTAATTGAGATTTAAAATTACTGCAACGCTTTCACATGTACAACGTTCTTTGTTTGTCTGTCGGGAAACATAGAAAAATGAGAAGTGAAATAAAGTCAGTATTTGAAAAACTTAAATTTTCCTATAAAAGGATCAGAAATAATGGTTTTTTAATTTTTGATTTCTTGGGGTGGTACCACGCCTATTTGTCCAATCCCATCCATATTTGCAGCAGAACTTACAATATGTAAACCAAACTTATATACCAAATTTTGTTCAAATACCGTTAGCAGGAGCAGAAATAATGGATTTTTAATTTGTGGTTTGTATGGGAGGTACCACGCCCCATTGTCCAATCCCGCCCATATTTGCAGCAGCACTTAAGATATGTACACCAAACCGATGTACCAAATTTTGTGCAAATACCGTAAACAGGAGCAGAAATATTGGATATTTAATTTATGGTTTGTATGGGAGGAACCACGCCCCATTGTTCAATTGGACCGAATTGTAAATCTAAACCATCCCGGGCACCACCTAGACGCATATACAAAAATTTATGCAAAGCGGTCCAGCCGTTCTGGAGTTTTAAGCATCGAAACAAACCACGATTCATTTTTATATATATAGATTAAGATCTTAATGTTAGGTACCAACATATGAGAGGCAATAAATATTAATGTACCTTAATTCGAACGACAATATATTCGTAGATGGCATTATGAACGTGTGTAGTGCTAACATAGACTTGGATCTCCGCCCGGTTGCAGCATAGAGTATAATAATATAGTATAACATAACATAATACAATATAATATAATATTAACTGTTAAATATTCAGAAAAGAAATACTTTTTTCCAGAAAATATACCACAAATACGGATTTAACACAAAATGTCTAAAACTGTGTCAGAAACTATGCATTTATTTAAATCTGTCTGATTTGGATTATAATCAAATGTATGTACATCTCTTTAAATTTGCAATTTTCAAGTTAAGTTTTCGAAAAATTTGGATTTAGGGTTTTGTTTTAAATATCTTAGGCTCTGAAATTAAGTTCAGTAACGCTTCAGCTACGTCCCTGCAGATTATTTATTCAATATTTGCAGAATTATATTACATAGAATTAGATTACATAGAATTAGATTACATAAAAATAGATTACACAGAATTAGATTACATAGAATTAGATTACATAGAATTAGATTACTGCAAATACTAAATACTACTAAATACTACTAATGTCTAACGAAGTGATTTCACTAATTTCAATTTAGTGAGATTAAATTAAAAGCACAAATCGACAACGTCTGCAATACCAGTCTTCGGCACTAAAGTTAATTTTTATATTGGGTGTCCGTCGGGAAGGTATACTACTTTGTTTTGCCGCCATTTTGGTAAACGTTAGTCTTGACAGTTCATATTTGGCAGTCGTGAAGTAAGGACGTGGCAAAGTTATTATGGAAAAATATTCAATAAACCAACGTGTTTTAATCGTTAAAACATTTTATCAAAATCAATCATCGATTACCGTGACGATGAGAAAGTTACGTGAAATTTTTGGGAGAAACAACGTGCCAACAAGTGAGTGATTTCGAAGAAAGAGGGTCTGATAGGATCAAACATGGACCACAACGTACTGCAAGATCAGCTGAAAACATTACTGCTGCTCAAGAAAGTGTTCAAACCAATCCTTCAACCTCAATTCGACGCCGTGTTCAGGAGAACAACTTTGGTCACAATTTTGCACAAGGATTTGCATTTGTTTCCATTTAAGATTCAGTTGACACAAGAGCTTCTTCCACAAGACCATTTACGCTGCCGTACATATGTTACAGCTCGCCCATGACAACCCCGATTTTCATAAAAAAAATCATAATGAGTGACGAGGCACATTTTCATTTGAATGGATATGTGAATAAACAGAATAGTCGGTTCTGGGCAATGGAAAGCCCTCAAATTATTCATCAGTCACCGTTGCATCCATTAAAAGTGACAGACTGGTGTGCAATTTGGTCAAGAGGAATCATTGGACTTTACTTCTTTGAAACTGAAAACGACGTAATGGTAACTGTCAAGTGGGAACGATATCGTGATATGATTGAAAACTTTTTAACGCCACAACTGCATGCTTTGAGCTTGATTAACATGTGGTATCAACAAGATGGCACCACATCGCATACAGCCAGGACTACAATGGAATTACTGCGAGACCTCTTTCCACAACAAGTTATTTCAAGAAATATTGATGTTGATTGGCCTCCACGGCCGCCTGATTTGACTGCTCCGGACTTCTTTTTGTGGGGATATCTGAAAAGCAAGGTTTATGCAAACAAACCAGAAAAGCTCAAACAAAATATTCGTGATGAAATTAATGAAATACCGCATGAAATGTGTGAGAATGTAATGAAAAATGTGCTTAAAAGGGCTCGCATTTTTGAGGCAAACAGAGTCGGACATTTTTCTGTTATTGTATTCCATACATAATTGCTAACATTAAATAAAACATTATCAATATAAGATCCATTCTCTTTCATTTAATTAAAAATTATAAACAAACAAAGTAGTATACCTTTCCGACGAACACCCTGTATTTTGAACGACATTACTACGCTGGTGTTATTATATGCGATCGTTCAACCCAAAACCTCTTTTAAAATAAGTGGAATAACACGTATATACTCGTATACAATTAAAATAAATTTAACTGAACGTCATAAAATATTACCTGCTTTAGTAAATACGTGATATATTTCAACAATAAAAATGTCAACTGTACTTACGAGTATTTCTGAATGCTCTCACAAAAACACTTGCTGACGTTTATTCTGAGATGTCTGCTAAATAATGAATAGTCTTAAATTTTGGCTAAGCTGAATGTTTTACGCCCTTTACTGAGGATGCATCAATTTAGTTTAGATAGATTATTCCACCAGAGTTGCAATTAATTGTATAGAAATAATGTTTGAATTCCAAAGTTCGTGTGGCAAAATATTAAACTGATTAGTGTAAAACTACTATGTGTGTAATGTAAAACTACTGTCTCTCAAAAATATAACCGGCTTCAACTGCAACTAAATTTTTGTTCGAAAAGTAACATAAATGGGAATTAGATCGAGTTTTTGTTTTAATTCAGTTTAAAATTCAGAATTATGCAGCAAATTAAATCAATTTGTTTCAAAAAGTATAATTTAAACCATGATATTGTTCGTACAATATCTAAGTTATAAATATTTACATATTTTGTTAGAAAAGCTCCGCTGAAATGGCCAATTAAATACAAAATATTTATTATTAATTAAAATTTATTGTATCGCTTTCAAAGTGAGCCTCTTCCATTATAACATGCTTTTGAACATTTCAAATGCATTTTCCAGAAAAACTTCATTCAGTTCTTGTCACGAATTGTCTTATACGAGGTATGATCAAAAAATAATCGTTATTTTTAATTTTTTTTCAGAAAGTATTTATTTATTCATCAATTTCTATTTTATTTCTTTTAAGGTAGTCCCCCTCAGATATAATACACTTGCGCCAGCGTCTCTTCTAATCCTCGAAACACTTCTAAAACGCGTTTTTTGGTATTGCCAACAGCTCCTGTTTCGATTTTTCTTTTATCTCCTCAATCGTAGCAAAACGCTTGCCTTTTATCGGTGTCTTCAGTTTTGGGAAGAGGAAAAAGTCAGCGGGAGCCAAGTCCGGTGAGTACGGTGGTTGAGGCATGATTGCGGTTTTGTTTTTGGCCAAAAACTCACGCACAAGCATCGATGTGTGAGCTGGTGCATTATCATGGTGCAAAATCCATGATTGGTTTTTCCACAATTCTGTGCGTTTCTGACGAATTGCTTCGCACAAACGGCGCATAACTTCAAGGTAGTATTCCTTATTGATCGTACGACTTTGTGGCAAGAATTCATGATGCACCACGTCATTGCAATCCAAGAAAACAGTGAGCAAAACCTTCACATTTGACCGAACTTGGCGTGCTCGGGCGACCAGGACATGCATCGTTATTGACATCTTCTCGGCCTTCCTTAAACCGGTTATACCATAATTAAACTTGTGTTCTGCTCATAGTAGACTCACCAAACGCACACATTTCAAATGTCCTTGCACATTTAATTTCATTTTTTTACACAAAACTTAATATAGTTTCTTTGATCTATTTTTTCGAATAGTAAAAAATCGAAGAGCACACCAAAATACGACTAACCTTTTTATCTGTCAAAAACAAACTAGCAATCCGAAATGGCTGGATATTGCCAACATATACAACAGACATATCTACCAAATAACAGAAAAAAAAAATGCGAAAATCGAACATACGTAACTCACGAAATTTAAAAACAAAAACCGGTTTTTTTTTATCACACTTCGTATGTCTTCTATCGGCTGACAACGGACACATCGAAGTGATCATTTTATTTTTTGAAAGACGAAAATCGGACGGAACCATATCAGACGAATTCGACGGTTATACGATATTTTCTGATTCTTTCACAATGATAGCATTGTTGTGAGATGACGCCTTGTCATAGCCTTGTTGTTGATGGTGTTATTGTGATGCAAAATCCATGAGTTTGCTTTCTACAAAACTGGCCTTTTTTGAAAAATTTAACAGCTGCTTAGCGCTCCGAAAATAATCTGAGTGTTAGAAAATATTCTTTCTTTTAATTCTGAGTGTTAGAAAATATTCTTTATTTATCATGCGACCTTCTGGATAAAATTCCGAATGCACAGCACCGCGGTAATTGAAGAACGCTACTTTGACTTTTAATTGATTTTGACGTATTTTTTCAGTATCGGCTTAATTCGAAGGCGCTTTTTCAAAACTTGGTGACAGGCTTGTATGTCGAACTCGGAAATAGTCTAGGGTTGTGTTTTCTATGCCCAAACGATCGTATACAATGGTACGAATTGATTTACAATACACAAAAAGTTCAACGGTTCAGGGATCTCTCAAACTTCCTTGCCTTTATCGCTTTACATCAGTTGAAAAGAGGTGCAAATCTCCCACCACATATTGATAGGTTTTGAATGCAGTGTACCACTCATATGCATATATTCCTGATAAAGACGACTCACTGTATGTTTTACATAACATGTTCAGTGATTCTGCATATGAAATACCATTTGTAATATAAAATTTCAGACAAATTCTATGTTCGACCCAGTTGAGATAAACTGCCATTATCGGGCACTGTAAACAAACTAAATGACAGATCGCGCTCAAACTCCACTTCAGCATTGTAGACAGTTGCATCAACTTCATGAGAATTTTGACAATCCATTTAAGCAGGTTTTTTTAAATTATCAGTTCTGGACATTCTTTTGTATAAAAAATTACAGAACTGTGTACTGCATTCATAGGAGGCATCTGTTTAAATGTGAATAGTGACGTCATAAAAAGCATATATGAACTCGTACAAGCATACACAATTTTAGTTCTTTTAATTAGATTGTAAATTAAAAAAACTGGTAGACAAATACGACGACTAGCGGCACATTAGTTTCCGTGTTCATAAAGACGCCCGTAAAACTAATGTTTTTTGTATTTGAGAAATCATAAATCACCAACCAGTTAGTTATTTGCTTGAATGTTTTTGAACAAATTTATTGCTTACTTTGCGAGCGCCTGATAATAATATCGTTACCATTGTGAACGTAGCTTAAAATTGTAGAATCAAATAGGGAATATTGTCGACACCACCCAACCCGTCTAACATGTTAATACGCCTCATATCTGTTGTGTAAAATATAGAGGCAAACAGATTTCGAACTTTGCCAGCGTTCAGAATATTAGAATTTCATGAACAGTTCGATCTATATAACAAGAAATTACAAACCAAATGGCAAACTAAATATATCTCCTATTGAAAGCTGCAACGTATTAACAAAAACTGTCCAAAGAAAAAATATTCCCGCTCGACTTAACAATTTTCCTAGAATTGGAGAATTTCAACACTTTACAAGCCACAAAAAAAAAAACAAACCAACATTAATTCTCTTATAACCAAATAAAGACGAAATACAACAAATGTTGATTTATGACAAATGAGTTCAATGTGTCATGGCCATTTGTAATCAGACAGAAATTTGAAACGTTTAACAACCCAAAACAAAAAAATTGACGATAAATTTAACAATAAATTCAGAATATGCTTTAAATCACCAAAAAGTAACATCGTTTGGCATCAATATAGATTTTTCTTTCAGAAGCCTACAAAAGAAAAAACAATTCAATATGACTTTAATTACTTACATAGAATGAGTATGAGACTTTAGTAAGATTTTCAATTATTTATATTATTTACCCCACTAAAATATGAAGTTGTCTCTCTGGCTTAACTAATGCTTACCTAATGAGCTGTCATAAAATTATATCTTTCCTATGAAATCTATAATTTGTGTTGTCTTTATTATATTATCGTAAAATTTTCAAATAATCGGTAAAACAATAGTCTATATAATGCAACTCCCACAATTAAAATCAATGTTTGTTAGAAGATTGAAAGATGCCTTCGTAAATATTTCATAAAATTCACATTCCCATAATGCGATTCATGTAAGAAAACAAATGCATTCATCGACAGCAACATCATTAACAACAGCAACAACATAGTTTCGAAATGTCTAAATACTGTTTGCTGTATTTGCCGTTGTAACTTCAATACTTCGTTGCCAGTAGTTTATGGTCTATTGTAAAAACACTGACTGATCCATCGCTATCTACCTGCCGCTACCTACCAAATTGTCTAGACGGCAGATGAAGAAAGATGTGATGCCGTCTAGTTGCTTGCATCGATATGGTTCGAAAAATGGTTAAGACATTAGCTGAAGAGTAGAAAGAGTGATGTGAAAAAAGTGTAAATGCTAGCCAGTCATTTCACTGTAGTTAGTTAAATATTTAAACAATAAATAATGTCACTCAGAATCACATTATGTGACGATGCGGAAACTTTCATCCGTTTTAATAGCAATTAGACCGGATGTTATTGGATCTGCACAGTGGAGAATTTTGATACATTTTGCTATGGAAAATGTTCAATACATCAAACTATGAAGGACTTGTTTACTTGCTTATTTATTTTAATTCATAAAATTACAACTCAAGTAGGCTATGTAAACCCTAGATAGTTAACATCTATTACCATTTGGAGGAGCATCTATGGTAAATATCGCGATATTTGTTATACAATGTTTTTGTTTGGTAGTTATAAACCAACATTAACCAATACATTTTTTTCTAGATGGAAACATTGAAAACTGATTTTTATTTTTATGCGCCGCGACCCCCGAGCAGGAGCAATAAATACCCGCATAGTTAACTCTCTTATGATAGTTTCATTTTGTGTTCAAATCTCATGTATGTATTATTTATATTCAGCACAATTCCAAGACCAAAAAATATTTTCGATATTGAATTTTTTAAAATTAAAAAAAAAAAAACTACCATTAAAAAATCAACCTGTACAATAATTTTGGCCATCGTAATACTGGATGTGTGAATTGGAGCATTATCTTGAAACAACACTTTTTTTCGTCAATTTCATCACCTAAACGCTCCAATAAATTAGCATAATATTCGCCGTTGATAGTTTTTCCTTTCAGAAGATAATCCATGGAAATAATTCCATGCGCTATGCCAAAAAACTGATGCCATGATCTTGCCTACAAATCGAACCGTCTGCGCTTTCTTTTTATACAAGATTCCAAACCACTTTACAACCAATCTGCAAAACTCTTTCTTATAACATCATATTAGTTTCAACAGTTAAAAATGTGTGAACAGTTAGTAACACAATGAATCAGACTTACCTAAAATCCACCTTGTATTTGCAGCTTCTTTGGCAAAATATTTGAATCTGTAAATACAACAGATGAAGTATATGAATAAATATGTATCCGTACATAAACATGTATATATAATATTGTTTTCAAAATATGGGATCAGTTTTCAATTTAAATTATGAATGTACATCAAGTCTAAATGATAATTGTTTTTTTTTTTTTTCTCAGGCCGAGAACTAGTTGAACTAGGAGCCCCCGGACGTCCAAAAATATGAGATTTGCTGCTTAATACCGATTAATAATAAGGAAGCCAAACGGGTCAATTAGCTCCAATCTAATTCTTCATTGAAACCAAAAACTGTAATTTTTTTCATTTCTGCATTGGCTCTTCGTTAGTTTTTTTTTTCGAAATTCATTTAATATCACTCCAGAATTGGAGTGAATATGTCCTAAACTCTGAAGATTAGTCCGGGACCACCGTTTTTATTGCCCCTAAAAATTCTTTAGGATGTCCTGAATGTAATGATATCTCCAAAATTCAAATCCAACCACTATAAGTGCCCCAAAAAAATTTTTGAAGTTAATTCGTCATGACCTGTGATTTCGCTGATATGAAATTTGTCAAACTAACATAATTTTACACACCTTCTAGGATATTTGTACCTAATACATATATGTAGATATTATGACATCTATATATATATACTAGCCGACCCGGCAAACGTTGCTTTGCCTTCAAATTTTATTTTTATTGGAAATGTTTCATGCCAATCGGTCTATTATAATAAGAAACGCCTATATTTGCAGAAGAACTTAAAATATGTTCACTCAACCGAAATACAAAATTCTGTTTAAATACCGTTAGCAGGAGCAGAAATAATTGCTTTTTAATTTGTGGTTTGTATGGGAGGTACCACGCCCCATTGTCCAATCCCGCCCATATTTGCAGTAGCACTTAAGATATGTACACCAAAACTACGCACCAAATTTTATTCAAATACCGTAAGCAGGAGCAGAAATAATTGATTTTTAATTTTTTGTTTGTGTGGGAGGTACCACGCCCCTTTGTCCAATTGTACCGAATTGTAAATCTAAACCATCCCGGGCACCACCCAGGCGCATATACAAAAATTTATGCAAAGCGGTCCAGCCGTTCTGGAGTTTTAAGCATCGGAACAAACCACGATTCATTTTTATATATATAGATATATATATATATGTGATTTTTCGGAAACGGAAAAATCAGGCGTATTTTCTCTTGGAAAACTAGAACTGAATTTTTCGGAAATCGTGGATGTTGAAAGTCCAGGCGTTGGTTCCGAGGAAGAAGACCCAGGGATTGGTTCCAAAGTAGAAGGCCCAGGCGTAGGTTCCGAGGTAGAAGTTCTACGCACTTTGTCCTGAGGCCTTCTGTCACTAAATGTGCCTTTCCTGGATTTAAAAATTCTCTTGGAACGAGTCATCGAGATAAACACAAACAACTTTACAAGAGCACGAGGTTGACTATGTTTACTGGGTTGGGTATGTTTTACTGGGTTTACTATCGAAACTTAAAGATTAATCGATAGGAATATGACTTCCTGCACTCTACAGGGATAGATGAGAGACAAGCTATCGAGTTTAGCCCCGAAAATCGAAAGAAAACGTCATTTCAACCGGGAAATTTGAATCGCCGCGTTTTTTGCCTGTCCTGAAAAATCACGTTTTTTTCACATAAAAGACCCATTTTCTCGGGATCGGATGAACCAAACGACTCAGAAATTTGAAGACTTGTGGAATATTATTACTTATATAAATGGTATAGAACGATTTTTAATATATTACATGCTTAGCGAAAAACAAATTACAAACTTAACAGTTTTTTTCCAGTTTTTTCCCCGTATTTTAAGAAACTGTCAAATAAAAACGGCTTGATTTATCTTCTATTTTAAATAAAGAGTATAGATACCGAAACATACTCTCAAAATTTCAATAAAATCCGACCAGTACTTTTTGAGATACAAGGACAAATGGATCAGTGGTTTCCCCATAAGGATAAACTCGCTACCCACTGCCCTTAAGAGATTCAACTTAAATTGCAGTGCCCTCTGAAGGCTATTTGGGAAGGTAAGTATTTGGCATACTTTAAGAATTGCAACAACAACTGGCCAATTAAATAAATTTAAACGCACAAATAGACATTTTTTGAAAAAGAAAATAAAAACTGGTCATTCTTTTTGGAAACATATTAAAATAAAATAATAGCTTTGATTTGTTTCACTTTCTTGCATTTGTGTACAAATTGTGTATAATTTTGTTTCTGATTTCAGCAACCGTATAAAAATTGTATTGAATTTTGTTTTTGTTTCATACATTCAAAATTACGAGCAATTTTGATTTTGATTCTTATTCAGATTGTGAAACTTTTTAATTGGTTTTCATTTGAAATAGACAAAAGTTTACAACAGCTATGACAATTTCTGACAGTGTGGTTTCATAAAATCAGAAAATTGATTATTTGATACATTTTTACCTTTCGCAGTTTGACGTCAGAAATATTTCTCTGGCAAGAAACGTAAATATCTATATCAGGTTTATGTTCTGATTCCGGTTAAGATACAAAACTGCGTAAAACTATACTTTATTTGAGATTCCTAAATCTAAATACCTATTTTGTTGTGTCTTGGTAGAGAAACCGAACCAATGTAGGTATGAAGTTAATGATTGTTTCGAATATGAATCGAAAACACTTTTAAATAAATTTCCCATAGCAAAAAGTTCGCTTCCCCTTTATTTATTTCCATTTTTTTGAAAATTTATTTGTTTTTAATAAGTTTGCCATAAAATAAAAAAAACAATTTGATTAACTCAGTATTGAAAGTAAACGTGATTTGGTTAATTACTGTCGTCATCGTCATTATGGAATAATTAATGATATCACTTGTCTTTATAGTCCGTCCATTGGCCGTCTACATCGTCCATCATTTCTTGTATACATATATTATACGCATAATTTTTATATATTAACAACATATTAGCATATACATAAAAAAAATATATATATATAAT
>JAHXMU010000127.1:279164-302425 GCA_019455685.1 Philornis downsi
TGCGATAAAGTAAATTGCGTGTGCTGCTGCCAGCCACCAACGTCAATCACATTAGGAAACATTTTACGATAAATATTTATAATTGTAATTCCGCATCATTTAATATTGAAGTTTTAATAATGACAGCATTTAAGTCATACCTTTGCCGTCAAGTAATTCATTTGTTTTTATGTGACGTAATTATCTTGTTACTATTAAGAGCGAATCTCAATATTTTTTACATTTCCATTGGCTTTTATAGTGTGTTAAATATTCATCAGATTTGGAGGAATAAGAAATTAAATTGGAATAAGAAGTCATATACGAGGTGTGATCAAAAAATAACCGTTATTTTCAATATATTCAAAAAGTATTTATTTATTCATAAATAACTATCTTGCCCCCTTCAAAGTAATCCCCCTCAGATATAATACACTTATGCCAGCGTGTTTTCCCAATCCTCGAAACACTTCTGAAATGCGTTTTTTGGTATCGCCAACAGCTCCTGTTTTGATTTTTCTTTTATCTCCTCAATCGTAGCAAAACGCTTTCCTTTCACCGGTGTCTTCAGTTTTGGGAAGAGGAAAAAGTCAGCGGGGGTCAAGTCCGATGCATATGGTGGTTGAGGCATAATTGAGGTTTTGTCTTTGGCCAAACACTCACGCACAAGCATCGATGTGTGAGCTGGTGCGTTATCATGGTGCAAAATCCATGATTGGTTTTTCCACAATTCTGTGCGTTTCTGACGAATTGCTTCGCGCAAACGGCGCATAACATCAAGGTAGTATTCCTTATTGACAGTACGACCTCGTGGCAAGAATTCATGATGCACCAAGCCATTGCAATCGAAGAAAACAGCGAGCAAAACCTTCACATTTGACCGAAAGGACGCTTCCATAGGAATGAATGGGCTTTGGTTTCAAAGTCATAGCCATACACCCATGATTCGTCACCAGTTATGACCTTTTTGAAGAAATCTGGATCGTCATTGACGACGTTCAACAGCTCCTGAGCGATGTCCATGCGACGTTGTTTTTGCTCAAAAATTAGCAGTTTTGGAACAATCTTCGCTGCCGCACGTTTCATGCCTAAAAAATCCGTAAAAAGTGCTTGGCATGAGCCGAACGATATGCCAACATCATCAGCAGCCTCTCTAATAGTGATTCGACGATTATCCAAAATCATTTTCTTCATTGCTTCAATGTTTTCATCGGTTGTTGACGTGCTCGGGCGACCAGTCATTGACATCTACTCGGCCTTCCTTAAACCGGTGATACTACAATTGAACTTGTGTCCTGCTCATAGTAGACTCGCCAAATGCAACAGTCAACATTTCAAATGTCCTTGCACATTTAATTTCATTTTTTACACAAAAAATTCACTTTTTTCCTCCTTACTGCAGGTTTTCTGAAAACTTCGGCCTCGATCAGTGCAAAAGTACTGCATTTTTGCCCTCCAATACATTTTTCTATTCTGCAAAAAAGGGTAACATTTCCTAAATCATGGCACAGCTCCTGGTGCCTCCTATACAAATTTACCAATCTTCTAAAATTATATGGAATAATAAAATTTGATAGAATTTGAATGAAGCAATCAACCCATCTGGTGAATAATCAATTTGATCCATATATTTTTAGTTTCATATATTTTATTTGATTGTAAAAAGTCCCGTCAAATTTGGCAAAACGTTTGCTGAAATGAAGACGGAACTTAGTCCGCGCCTATTTTAGTGCATCCCATACAAATTGGCTGATTTTCGGGAACTGAATCTTTCTCCTGTAATTTTTAACTAGAAGGCTGTCGTAGCGTAGATTTTTCAAGCAACGCATCGATTAGAAATTCTCGTTAAAGCTTGAAAAAATCAACGAAGTGACCACGCCCCATTTGGTACCTCCCATAGGAATGACCCAATTAACCTACATATCTTTAGCTTCATATCACATTCTTTTCCATATTCCTTCCTTAGCATATTCTTATTCCTACCTATTCTCTCCTTATAGCAAGTTGTATTGAATCTAGCCAAACTTGTCGCACATCAAGCTCTTGATAATCTTAGTTTTGAAAGTGAAAATGGCTGTTGTTCATACGCCCATTTTGGTATATCCCATACAAATTAAAGGTTTTATGGAATATTTATTGCTTCCTGCAAACGCTAAATCGTAAATTGCAATTACTTACATTTTGTCAATTATATGGGTTACAGTTTTTGGCATAATTTGAAAAACAGACTAGATAACTTTTCCCTCTGGTAACTCCAGTCAAATTACTTAATTTAGCCCGCCTATTCTCGGATATATATCTTTCTCCCAATTGCACTAAATTTAGTGAAAGGTAACCTGCATCAAGCATTTGGTAAACTTAGCGTAAAACTTAGTGAAAACAGATTATATTGCCTTGCTCCGTAGAATGTCAAATATAACCAGTTTTCCAAACAGGTTTGACAAATAGTTTATTTATTTATTTGCTTATTTGTTTCGATTTAACGGGGTGGGTTTCTGTAGATCAGTTCACGCGACTATATACATTGTTATTTATCCGTTTAGTGGTTCTAAAAACTCCGGTCTGGCAGGCTATCAGCTGTTAAATACCAGTCATTTGAAGTGTTATGCGTTTAGTGAGAGGTTTGGCACTTACGAATATGGATCGTTTAACAACCGAAGAACGCGTAAACTTTACTACAAAAATGGTGATTGTGGGTACTTTTCGTGCATTACGGGCTGATTACGGTCGTCATAATCGACCTATTGCGCAAATAATTACCATGATTACAAAGAAATTTGAAAAAACTGGAAGCGTTACAAATGTGGTCGGTGGAAGTATGGCAGATAAACCGACGTCAATTGGCCACCAAGATCATGCGATTTGATGCCGTTTTTTTTTTTTTTTTTTTTGTGGGGCTACGTCAAAGACCGTGTTTACGCGGATAATGCCCAAACTTTGGAGAATTTGAAAATCAACATTCATCCAGTTATCAATGAGATACCGCCCGAAATGTGCGAAAAAGCAATCAAAAACTGCCTCAAAAGGACCCACTGCTGCAATCAATCCAGAAGCTCTCATTTAAATGACATTGTATTTCGTACATAATGGCAAGATCCAAGCATTATAATGAAATAAAATCATAACTATATGTGTGTTTTATTTAACTTCACTTTTCACCGAAAGATGGATAACCCTGTACGTAATTTAACCCAACAAGTGACTTTTTAAAAAAAGAGTGATTCTCAACAAAATCTAAACAATTTTACGCCAAAATCCCCGCCACGCTACACGATTGCGTAGCACGTACAAATAATAAAACCTAATTATCGAAAAAAGTAATCCAGGAGCTCAAAATTGATCAAATGGTTTCATCGTTGCCTATAGATAAAACCATTTGTTCACTAACTGAGCTTCGGAGCATTTGAAATATACGATTGTTATTAGGATAAATATTATCTCTCGTAGAGATAACGTAAATTGACCATTAAGATCGTGAGATTTAACCCCGCAAGACTTTTTTATGTGGGATTTTCTGAAGATGCAGGTCCTTACCAATAAATCGCAATTAACAGAAGTCTTCAAAGGCATCATGACTGTATCTATGCAGAGTCTACAGAGTCACTGAAAATTGGACCTGGAATTTTGTAGCTGTGGTGGACATTTCAACGATTTAATATTCCGTTTTATACCCCACAGTTTGTTTTATTCCTTTTCAACATCCCACCCGAACTATTTCGAAAACCCTTTGCTACTAAACTAGTAAAATATGGAAAAATTAACGTAAGTTGTCCGTTTTACGTGTACCTAGTACGTATTGCAACACATTAAATGTCTAATTTAATATCTGTTTAGGAGAATGCAAAAGCTCCCTCGTCGAAAAAAAAAATAAAAATCATGATTTTTATAAACGCAAAAATAAATGATCAATTTGCAAACGTTAAACTTGATTCATTCTAACTCAAAATCCCTTTGAAGAATCTAACTGAAATTCTAAAATTGTTTCAGACCGTATTATTGTCGAATTACCTCAACTGAAATTTAAATAAATATGGATTATTTGTAGAGCGAATTTCCATCTGCGACTCGTTAAAATCGATCCATTTCGGAAGTGACTGGTGATAACAACAACGTCAAGCTAAAACGGTTTTGATCTCATAGCATTGAACCAGCTGCCCTTCGGCCAAACTCTAACTTGGAATACTGTTGTCAACCTTTGGACTGCCTAAAATAAGCAATGGCCTATACCAGAGGAATTGTGTTCCATCAGGACAACACCGGGCCACATACAACGATAGTGGCTCGCTAAAAAATCTGAGATCTTGGTTAGGAGTTTCTTATGCATCTACCTTATAGTCCGGACCTGTCGCCAAGTGATTACATCTTGTTCCTGTCTATGGCTTATGATTTTATTGGTGAAAAATGCGCTTCAAGAGAAGCTTGTCAAAATTGACTGCCCCAGTTTTCAGCCGATAGGAACGTGAGTTTCTATAAGAGAGGCACAATGGAATTGGATGCAAAATAGCAACAAGTTATCAAACAAAACGGTGTATATTTCATATAAATTGGATCATTCCAACTATTCTAAACAAAACCTTCAATGCCATGCAAAATGATGGATTTCTTTTTATTACTACACCTTTTTTAAATGCTTATTTGATAAAATTTCAAATAGGGTACATGTCCAACTAGTGCTATTTATGAAATCTGGTTTTTTGAAACGATTTTAAAAAATTTATAGGTTTAATAACAACTTTTTCAGAAATTAAGAAATAAAGGTTACAAATTTTGGAGAATTTTTTCAAAAAAGTTTGACTTTACTGCGCCTCACAGGAGCTCATTAAACAAATTCTTGTTATTTTACGAATGTCAGTTTCGGAAAATTGACAATCATGATTTTTGCGGCCTTTATAATAAAGAAGTTGTTGGCCAATAAGAAAAAAATCTCAAGTCGAAAAATTACAAATTAAATTTTTAATACCAAATACCTTTGTGACCGCAACACATAATTATTACTACCAGGATGTTTTTCTTTTGCTGTGCCAAGAAAATTCCGATAACATAATAATCGATTACTATTTGTTAGAGATACAAGCTCTGAAAGATTATTCGCACACGAATTATTTAACAGAGAGTTGAAAGAGTATTATTTCTGGAAACATACCCCCTATGGTCGGTCGGATCAGTAATTTTAGAGGTGCTTAATTATTAAAATTTTGTCAGTAAATTAAAAGAAGAAGCGCCAAGTTGGACAAGAGCCACAAGTTCGGCCGGGGCTTAACTTAAAGCTACCATCATGGACTATGGCTGTTGCAGTCGTGCATGGAGCGCCTACTCATCGCCAGATAAATGGATGTACCAAAAACATGGTTTCTTTACATATATACAACAGGGTGGCGCACCAATTGCAATACAATAAGAAATTCAATTACATTTTTTTTTAATCAATGTATTTCATTTATTTATTTATTTTATTTTATTTATTTACTTATTTTGTTTTTTAAAGAAAATTCAATTTTACTTTATATAACTAATTGGCTTTGAAAATGATTTACCGTAAATGTTCTCTATGCTCATTCACGCATATGCGACACCTGATCAGAAAATTATCCATTGCGGGTTCGTCTCAAATATTGTTTAAGTGAACCGCTTCAATTCAGACAAATTCATTGGTTTCGATCTGTACACCTCCTACTTGACATAACCCCATAGAAAATTCGCTGCAGTCAGATCAGGTGACCTTGGGGGCCAGCGAAAAGTGAAGTTCCTAGATATTAATCGGCCTGGCTATATGTACAGTTGCTCCAACTTGCTGAAACCAGATACTGTTGAAGCGGAAGCGATTTCTGTGCAGCTCTGGGCAAAAAAAAAACTACTTCAAGATCTTTAAATAAAGATCCCCATTGATAGTTGGTAGTTGAAAGTAGCACAATTCAGGCGCCAGCCTGTATATCACACCACAGAGTGATATTTTACAAATGTACAGCTTGACTGATGACCGACCATGGCGCAATTGTTAGTACACGCGACTGACATGAATTCGATCCTCGATCAACCAACTTTCTTTCATTGGACGACGGTAAGCTCGATGTGTTTAACAGACACTGCCATTAGTCGAACATTTGAAAAGTCTACTAAAAGCTTCTCAAACTTAAGTTCGGAATCGTCATTAAACGGTGAGTCCTGTTCAGTGAGTCTATATGTAGAGTGTAAACTGATTGTATGAGAAAAGCTCCCTAAGTCTCTCCCATTCAGTTAGGTTAGTTTGACCATAATGTAACGTCAGTCAAATTACGTAGTTGCCTAAATTGTGGACGTTCGATTGTTAAACAATATTCGTATTTTATTTTACTAATTTATAACAAGCTAATTAATGACTGGCAAAGCTGCATAAGTCTTAATTTTGCAACAATACTCGTATCGTATCGCACCTATAGAAAAATTCGCAATATATTTTTAACCTCCAAATACAAGAAAATTTCTTGAATTATAATTGATTAATAATTAATAGTTAGTGCATAATTAGACAGACTAGCCACTAAAGGTCGCTCGATTAGAAATGAATCTAGACAGCATTTAATTTTCTTGATGAAGTGGTAGGCAAATAAAGTACAAACATCATTAACACTTCCTACATACTCGTATATGCTTCATTTTTCACGTCAATACAAAATAAAACAGCCAGACGTTAAAGTGAGGAAGTCTTAAATTTTTGTATTATTTTTGAAATTTAAGATGCGAATTTTTTGATTTCCGACTTTCCAATGACACTGAAGATTTAAGGTGGATACATGGAATAGTTTTAATCTCTTTTGCACTCCATTATCAGCGAATGTTTTATTGCGAATATATTTATGCTATTATATTTATGCTAGTTTCCTGATATTTGATTTTACTTTGGTATCGTATTATAATGTTGTTTAGCAAATTATTGAACCTGTTTGATTGCTGTTAATTTTAACAGATGAAGATCAAAGACTGTGCTGATTAGAATATTTTCAATAAACTTGAGTTGTTTTAAAAAGGTGAAGAAGCCCCCGAACCAATAATATAGAATTTTGATTGGAGCTTTGAACTATGAATAATACTCATAATTGAGATTCATAATTAATCACTCGTTTAGACTTTAGAAACTATATTAAGTTTCTTTCAGTTTCATTGAATATTACATGGAAAATTTTTCGTAATTGCGTTGTTGAAAAAATCCGGTGATTAATTTATCAGTTGCTTTCAAAATTTTTATTGAAGGAATTCTGAACAAACTTTGTTGTCCTTATGAAATTGCCAAATAATTTTAAACATAGAACAATTTTTGGGTGATGATTGGTAATATAGAATAAAATATGTCACCTATTTAGATTTATTTATTTTCTTTTTTTTTACATCGAAGGGGAGAATTTATACAGCTGAGTACCGTTGAAGAAGCTCCCAACTGTGAACAATATGTTTCAAGTTAGTTTAATGTTTTAAGCAAGGTTAAATTCTAAGTGGATGTGTCTTGAAATAAACTTTTCATATGAATAAATATCTTAGACGAAATTTTTGACACATAAAAGTGAAAATGATTTTTGTACGGAAAAGATACGACATTTATCTAGATGATAAATGAAAATTTCTTGCATGACTTTTCTATATAAACAGCGGGTACCGTGACAATTTCCTATATAAAGAAAGTCTTGTTTATGACACTTTTCAGAAAAGCGTCTTTCGAGACACTTTTCTATAAGGAAACTACATATATATTCCAAAACAATTTTCTATAAGTAAAACGTCTTCCGAGATACTTTTCTATGAGAAAAGCACCCTCTGGCACACTTTTCTATTATAAAGGCATCCTCTGGCACACTTTTCTATTAGAAATGCGGCCTCTGAGACACTTTCCTATTAGAAAAGCGTCATCTGGCACACTTTTCTATTAGAAAAGCGTCCTCTGAGACACTTTTCTATTAGAAAGGCGTCCTCTGAGACACTTTTCTATTAGAAAAGCGTCCTCTGAGACACTTTTCTATTAGAAAAGCGTCCTCTGAGACACTTTTCTATTAGAAAAGCGTCCTCTGAGACACTTTTCTGTTAGAAAAGCGTCCTCAGCGACACCTTTCTATTATAAAATCGAACTCTGAGACACTTTTCTATTAGAAAAGCGTCCTCTGAGAAACTTTTCTATAGGAAAAGCGTCCTTTGAGACACGTTTCTATAGGAAAAGCGTCCTCTGAGACACTTTCCTATAAAAAAGCGTCCTCTGAGACACTTTCTTATAGAAAAAGCGCCCTCTGAGACACTTTCCTATAGGAAAAGCGTCGTCTGAGACACTTTCCTATAGGAAAAGCGTCCTCTGAGACACTTTCCTATAAGAAACGCATCCTCTGAGACACTTTTTTATAAGAAAAGCGTCTTCCGAGATGCTTTTTTATAAGAAAAGCGTCTTTTGAGGTGCTTTTTTTATAGGAAAAGCGTCTTCCGAGACATAAAAAAAATCTTCTCCAAAACAATTTATATAAGAAAAGTGACTTTCCATAGGAAAAGCCTCTTCCGGGACGCATTTTGTAGGAAAAGCGTCTTCCATGACACTTTTCTGTGGGAAAAGCGTCTTCCTAGACACTTTTCTATAGGAAAAGCGTCTTTCGAGACACTTTTTCATAGGGAAAGCGTCTTCCGAGACACTTTTCTATAGGAAAAGCTTCTTCCAAGACACTTTTCTTTAGGAAAAGCGTCTTTCGAGACATAAGAAAAGTCTCCTCCAAAACAATTTATATAAGAAAAGTGACTTTCATGCCACTATCCTGTGGGAAATGTACCTTTTCTTTTCTATACGAAAAATGTTTACCTACCTTTCAATACATTTTTCTATATAAAAGTTTCTTATAAAGTAAACACGCTTTATTAAGAAGTAAGGAGAAATGTTCATATATAACAGTGCCTTAGAAGGAACTTTTCGTACAAATATATCTAAATCTTTTCAATGTAGAACATCCTTTCAAAGTCACATTTCTATATAAAATAATGCCTTTCAAGGCATTTTTTTTATACGAAAAGTGTCTTCCAATGCATTCCTCTGCATGAAAAGTGCTTCTTTTATATGAAAAGTATTTCCAAAGGTACTTTTTATGTGATTAGTGTACGCTAGTGCATTTTCATATATGAGAAGCGTCTGCCAAATCACTTTTCTATATATAGAAAATGCTTTAAAAACACTTTTCTTATAAGTGCCTTGAAAGGTAACGTTTATGTAGAAAATGCTTTTTCAAACATTGTTCTTTACGAATAATATCTTTTCTCCAAAACACTTTTCCGTAAAAAAGTTTCTCTGAGACATGTTTCTACTTTCAACTGATTTTCCACATAATATGTCTTTCAGGGATTTCCCTATTCGATTTAATATATGGGGACGTCATACAAAAGAATTTGGGACAAAATTTGTAAATAGGCTTTTGGTATAGAAGAGTGATTAATTGTTGTTTTTTTATTTTCAGAAATAAAACGAAATTAAATTAGTTAATGCTAAATTTGTACTTCAAAAATATACTTAATTTTAATTGCCGATCAATGTACAGGACGTATTTAATCTTGAATTGATTTTGTTTAACTATGCTATAAAATTTACTTGTTACCTATTGTGAATTGATTAATAAATTGTAAAAAGATAAATTGTAAAGCGACCAGTTAAGCTTGTATGCCAACATTAAATTTACCTATTATAACGTGTACAGAACTTCCATTCTTCACCAATTCTTTCATAAGCATTATATGGTAAGGTAAAACTGCGACCGTCAAAGATCTCTCCACTATACCTAATTCTTTGGGGTTTAATCTCTGGTTTTCTCTTCCTACCTAAATCCTAATACAATTTCTCGTTGTACGAGAGATTGTAAGTATCTAAGGCTACACTCAATTTCTAGAGCTAACCCGCTACCGCAAAACAGGTGAAATCTGCCTTTGCTAAAGATACAGTCCGCATCAGAATAGCCACAACTTCGCTGAAGACCGATTGGAATCCACGTCAACCGCTATCATCAAATTCTCCCCAAACGCTAACACCAATCGACCCTTTCCCCCTTAGCACAAACGCTAACGTTTGTTCACAAATATTCAGTATTTTTTTTAACAGTTCTAATGTTTTATACAAAATTAGTAAGGTAATGTATTTTGTGTATAATTAAATATTTAACATCAACTAACTAGCATCAACTACGTAGTTTTCTCGGTGTCGAAATAAGGTGACTTCTCGTGAAAAGAAAGGAAAATTGTGTCTCGTAAGTGACTTTTCTGCATAAAAAGTATCTTCCAAAGAACTTTCCTACATGAAAAGCATCTCCCAAGGCAATTCTATATATGATAATTGTTTTCTATATGAAAAGTGTCTTCCAATGCAGTTTCTATAATAAAGAATAGTTTAAAAGATTTCTTCCAAGGCCATTTTATGTATAAAAAGCGTCATCCATGACAAATATCTATAAAAAAAAGGAATGATCCAAAGCTCGTCTCTATACGAATAGTATCGTCTAAGGCGCTATTCTATATAAAAGTATAAAATAAGTCTTCGAAGACACTTTTCTATATGCAAATATCTTCCAATATTGTTTTCTATTTGAAAAGCGTCATGCAAGGTACTTTTCTACATGAAAAACAATTTTCAAAGCACAAAAGTGTCTCCCAAGGCACTTTTTATATGGAAAGTGTCTACTAAGGGACTTTGATTTATGAAAAGTGTCTGCTAAGGCACATTTCTGTATGAAAAGTGTCTCCCAAGGCAATTCTATACATGATAATTATTTTCTATATGAAAAGTATCTTCCCATGCAGTTTCTATAATAAAGAATATTTTAAAAGGTGTCTTCAAAGGTAAATAAAACGTTATCGAAGACAAATATATATTTGGAAAAGATGATCCAAAACTCGTCTCTACACAAACAGCATCTTCCAAGCCGCTGTTCTATATAAAAGTATAAAATGAGTCTTCGAAGACACTTTTCGATATGAAAATATCTTCTAATGCTGTTTCCTATATGAAAAGTGTCTTCCAAATAACTTTTCTACACGAAAACTATTTTCCAAGGCACTTCTTTATATGAGAAGTGTTTTCTATATGAAACAAAAGTTTTCAAAGGTATTTTTATGTACAACAATGCTTTTCCTATGCATTTGTATAGGGTGGCGCATAAGCAGCGTTAAGATTTGATCAGTGAATACATTTTTTGTTTAAGTATTTTCTTCGTCTCTTTACAGAATTAACTAAATAATACTTGGGAAATTTATGGCGAAAAGGCTCAGCACAGAACAAAGAACCAAAATTGTTCAATTTTACTTTGTCAGTATTCGATTATTCAGATCATATCCAAATTTCTTTCACGTTCGAAATGCTCCTAGCGCTCCAACAATTTACCGATTGATTTAGCGTTTTGGGCAACAAACGTGATCTTCCGCGTTCTGGAAGACCTCGTGCAGTTCGAAATGAAGTGGCCATTGCTCGAGTGCAAGCAAGTATTGAGGAAAACCCAGAAACTTCCACCAGGCGACGTTCTCAGCAGTTACATCTTTTCCCATATAAAATTCAATTAGTTCACGAGTTAAAACAAAATGATGTACAAGAACGCATTCAATACAGTCGCCGTTAACGTTACTTATGCTCCACTCTTTATATACTAAAACTGTGTGTCACCTTTCTTTTCTATGTGAAAATTGTCTGAAGATAAGAAAAAGTATCTCAATAGGAGCAGTGTCTGAATTACTTTTCTATATGAAAGGTGTCCTTTAATATAATCTTCTACACAAAACTGTTTTCTTCACAAACATGAATTGAGGAAATGTATACAATTCTGATCTCTCTTTCGGTGTTTTATTAGCATTTGTTCTCTTGACTCTTGCGGTATCTACAGCGTCTTAACCTACAATTATAAAATGAAGACAAAATACTGGGCAATTGTATTTCTTGCTTTCGACTAAATACCGGTAAATTTCGAAAGGAAAGAAAGTTTTATAATACAATTTGGAGGAGTTTTTTTGAAAAAGTAACAAGATCAGTAAACATTTTTCAAAAAATCAAAATTTTTGGTAAACATTTATTAAAAAAAAACTTAATTGATCAAAATCCAACCTCTCATATTAAATCCGTAGGCTATTTCTAAGCTTCGAGTTCTTTACGACACGTGTTAATGTTTGTTGAAATTTTCTGCTAATAGACACCAATCTTCACACAAATTTCGGATCATACAAATCTGGCAGACTTTAATGCCAAAACTATATAAATATGTATGTATGTATGTACATAAGTCCGCATTTTAGAAAAATCATAAATGTAATGTAGCATAAAACACTCACTTGATTGACTTTGACAGCTAGATGAAATTTCCTTCTTGCGCTGTGAGACCGAGTTAAAAGCCGGATGAGAGAAACAGGTGATTTCAAACAATTTTAATTCTCAACATTCAGTATTCACACGAAACGAACTTGATAGTACACAGAAATAGTGGCAAATTAATTAATGTACTTATTATGTAGGCTGCAATCGAATTGTAACGACAATAATGCAATCAAAATGGACGATTTGAATGAAATTGCCTTAATTTGTAATGATTGCAATTTTTTCTATTTTGTTAGTTCGTTTTACTCTCTAGCATTGATTACACATGGCTTACGCACTATATTTAGAAGCAAGACTAGTTTTGATTACTACAACAATAATAAGAAAAAGTTGCACTTGTTTTTGTTTACTTGTTTGTTGGTTTTTGCCAAAGCAAAAATGCAAAAAATCCACCCAAAAAACACATAAAACACTTGATCGCCCAGAACTCTAGAGAAGACTTTGTCCGAAATAGGCAAACACAACAAAAACTCTGGGAGGCAAAAAAGCAGCAGTTACATCGACGGCACGGCTTCAACGGCAGCACAACACAACAATAACAACTTTACAAATTCCAGTTTCACTTTCCGTTTCAGTTGTTGTTTTTCTTTTATATTTGTTATTTTTTTTTATTTTCTTCTTTCTTAATTACAATAACGAAACCGAAACATAGAATAATCACATGTAAAGCAATGGAAAATCGCACTTGTCTCTCTTTTTCTCCTTCAAAATTATATTTGTTTGTAATTATATTTTCAACTTTTTTCAATTCTTATTTCGGTAAGATTTTGTCTATTTTATTGATTTGGTTTATTTGAACTTGTAATTTTTGGTATTTCAGTAATTCTTTTGTCACACTATTCGTTTGTCCGCTCACAACCGACTGTTGCCATCGATCGCCGCTATTGAACTGAGCTTTAAAGTTAATGAAGAGTTTTTTAAAAAAATATCACGTCTAAACAACACACTGGCAACAACCACTTAAGCAACAAACATAAATTCACACACACACGGGTCGTGCGAAAGTATCGATTGCACGAAGAATTTAGTATTAAGCCAAGCGTAAATCAGGCAACATGTTGCTAAAGTAATTTGGTTGCACAACATGTTGCTAAGCGAGAACACTGTTTATAGTTACTAACACATTAAGCTAGTTCGATTAGACACGGAAAAGAATAAAAGCCTGGTTGCGGTTGCCACCCAGTGCTACTGGAGTTGGGCACCCAAAGGTGCAAATGGAAAATAAAATTCTATAATTTATAAAAATGAAAATTATTCAGAAATTCGTAGAAACTCTTGAGTAGCTGAACAGAAAGATAATTGTGGAAAAAGTTGGAAAAACTTTAAAAGCTAAGGACTATTTAAACCACGGCGACCCGTCATCACGCAGCTAAGAAAATATTCATACCAGAGTGATAGCGATTCTGCAGTCACATAAATAAAAGACGCTGTATGCTGAGTTTTTTTTTTGGAGTTTTTAAATAAATTTAACAAAAGAAAGAAAATTTTAGTTTTAATTGAAATTTCAGTTATAATAAATGTTAAAACATATGAAAATTGTACATTTGTCGCATTAACATTTGACGTTCTGGAATGACGTTTTTGGTAACTGAAGCGTTTTGTCATGTCGCGTTGATATAAACGAGTTTTTAATTGTAGCAACAAACAATTCAAAATGGTAAAATTAACAAAAATGAAAATCGATAGGTACAAATTTTTTGAAAAGCAACAACAGGAAATTAAAAACACCAATTTGTCTGAAAAGTAAATGGATAAACGCATAGAAAGTGCGATAGGAGCCAAAAGCTTATATAACCGCCACCATGGATTGCATTCCACGGCACCATTAACGATGTACAGGTTCGCTGTAAAATAGATTAAAATCACTAAAATGTAATCTTCATAAACATTATAGTATATAGACTTAGCCCATTTTCTGCATTTTAGTATTTCCCAAAAACCATGCCCTCAATGCGAGCGGCAGCATCAAAAAATGCATGAACTGAAATGGTAAATTCCCGCATTATCAAATTCTACAATAAAAAGTTTAGTGAATGTATTGTCCAGGGGCAAAATAGTGGGCGAAATCACTTGCCTACCCACCGCCTGACAAATAGGCTTTTCAAAGACGATGCATTATCATACATATAATTCTAATCAAAAAAATTAGTTGTAACCATATCTAAGTTCAGTATCTATACGAAGTTGACGTGCCTTTGTGGAGTGACACTGGCCTACACAAAGGATGCAGTGAAGGAAGACAAAGATCATATTGGCCCATTTTATACCAAATGTGGCCTAAGATATTGTGCTAAGGATAAGATCCCTTTAACATGATTGTGGAGATGATAACGAGAAAAAGTACAGGGACGATGTTAAGATTAATGATCAAAAACTACGTAATGTCAATCCAACCTTCTCAAGCATTGAAAAGGGGTCACCAAAACTGAGCTTGGTTTTAAACGAGGGCAAAACGAATACATTTGTTTATGATGATCAAAGAGTGTGATCAGGCCTGTCGTCAAATAACTGTAACTTGGCTGTGTTGAATAATTTTAACGTTAGCCCCACCGTCAATTAGATAATGTCAGTCTAATAATAAATAATGATAAATAATTATGTCAGCCTAAAAATTAGGGCATCACTTGCTTGAATATGCCAAGCAAATAATTTACTGAAAAAAATCTGCCCCGACGAACAAAAATCCAACCACACCAGACGCTAACCTTACCAGTTTTGATGTACATCGAAGAATTCTAGCTTATAACTCTAACAGATGAATCAGTCCTAGGAATTTTCGAAAGAAAAATACTTTGTAAAATGTATGGTCGACACCTCAACACTTCAATGTGAAAACTTTAACGCGGCGGAGTCCGACCAAAATTTCGTTGGTCCGAATCTCCAAGGAAATATCGAAAATTGGTGTAACGAACTGGAAAAGAACAGCAGAAGACCAAAGCGCTTAAATTTTTCTATTACGTAACGCATGTATAGGTAATAAGTAGTAAATTCTGTTATAATTGAAGTGCAAGTAAGTAACTACATATTTATAGTTAATACACACGAATATCTATCTAACTTCAAGACAGAATTCCTAACTAACTTCAAATTAGAATTCCGTATACATATTTCTGTATTGAACTTATACCTGCATAATTGTATTATTTAATTTGCATCGTATTATTCAAATTGTTTTGAAATCAATTCGAAGCAGCCACGGCAATATAACTTATTTACTGTTTCCATTCCTTTCAATTTTATTATAATAATGCATTATTATTTTTTCTGGTCAATCAAACTATTATAATAATTAATTAAATACATGGCTTTAATTATTTTGTCGATTCACAAATGTAAAGAATGACAAAAGCAATTCATGCACGTGGATAAAAGGTACTCAACAAAGATACTTAGCAATTAGATAACAAAGTTTATGTACTAGATGATAAAATGACACCAATCATAATTCGAGGATATTTTGATCTTCAGCGATCTTTCGCCAAATTCCAATTCACAGAAGCCAATTCTGTGGGAGTCTGAATAATATAGTATATAGTCGCATTTTACTGCACCGCTCTATGTGTTCATTTCCAATGGGTTTTTCGAGTTGTAGCATTTCCATCCAATCCCAGAGTAAGTGGATAACCAGCATGTATGCTCAGATGTATCAGTCACACCAAGTTCCGACAGAGTTTCAAAGCCGTGGTTCTTCTAACATTTTTGTTCACCCTCTTTTGTATTGCCTACCGAATTTGTTGCGAAAGCTTTTCTTGCAGAAGCATTTTAACTCGCCAACACAATATAACCCAGAGAAGCCAATCGCTGCATTTTGTTGCGCTTGGACACGACGATATCTATGTACAGCTCATGATTCATATGATATCGATACTCAACGTTAACAATAATTGTTGGATTATTTTTCCATGATATTGAAGGCTTTACCTATCATAGCCAGAATAATCCGGTTTAGGTCGAATATGAATACGTTTTGTTCGATAACTTGTTGCTATTTTGAATTCCATTTTACCTCCGTGCCAGAAACCACTATTAGTAAAAATCGGTGCAGTCATTCGTCACTAGCTGCTCTCTTGAAGCTTCCTGGTCGTAAATCTTGGTTTGGCCGCTGTTTACGCCGGTTCACCCGGTGAACCGGTGTTTCGATTAGCGATTCGTAGAAATCGCTGAAAAGTATTTGTGGCACTGACAATGTAACAATCAACAAAGCACAATTTTGGATTCGTCGATTCCGTTGCGCTAATTTCAATGTCAGAGATGCACAACGCTCTGGATGGCCAATTATCGAAAATGTCAATAGAATAATGGAAATCATCAACTCTGATCATTTTTTAAGCGTTGTTTCGATTGCTCAGGAACAAAACATTACACAAAAGATTGTTTGGAACCAGCTGAATAAGGCTGTCACATGAGTTAATACAAAAAAAAACCTCATTCCATCTGGGAATCAGTACTGAATCAAATCGATTTCTGAAGCTAATCGATCGATTTCTAAAGCTAATGGCGACTGGTGATAACAATATGACAATTTGAAGTGAAGACATTGACGGTCGGGAAGCAAACTCTTAATTCGGACCTGTACTGCCGGCAATTCGACCGTCCGAAGAAAGTAATCACTCACAAGCTGCCAGCTTTGGCTGATAGGAGAGGAGACGCCGGACCAAATACACCGATAGTGCTTGGCTCGGAGCCTCTTATGCATCCACCTTATAGTTTAGAACTGACATCAAACGATTACCACTCGTTTCTGTCTATGGCAAATGATTTTGCTAGTGAAAAATTTAACAAGAGAAACTTGTGAAAATCGATTGTAGCAGTTTTAATACGGACAAGGGTTTCTATGAGAGAGGCTTTGTGGAATTACTTCCAAAATTATAGCAAATTTTCGAACAAAACGTTGCATATTTGTCTTTAATCGTATTATTCTTCTTTTTCTCCTTCTTAGGTGGCAATTGGAATAGACATCCGCTTCGATCTTCTGCACTTCTCCTTCAATTCGTCACATCAAGTTTCGATAGTATTTCAAAAGCCTGGTACTTCCAACGGAGTTTTCTTCTGCGCCGTCCATCGAGTCCGCTGTCGAAAACTTTCCGTGCCGGAGCATTTGGGTCCATAAGCACAACATGACCCAGCCAACACAATCGCTGTATGTTAATGCGTTTGACCACGTCGATGTCGGCTTATAGCTCATACAGCTCCATTGTTCATACGACGCCGATACTCTCCCTTAACGATGATGGGTTCATATATTTTCCGGAGTATTTTCCTCTCGAAAACTGTCAGTACTGATTCATCCTCTTGCGTCATAACCCAGGATTCTGGTGTTTACCACCAGAGCCATTTTCACGGCTTCCTTCTCGACGCTTGAGAAGGCTGCAGTAACATCTTGCAGAGTAACATATGGCTTTTGTTAGGGACGGTACCGGACGAGTTAACGCTTTTCTCATAATCAACTTCAACTGTATGTTGAAGAGGTCGCACGATAGACTGTCGCCCTGCCTGAATCCTCCTTTGGTGTAAAAATGCTCGCCTATATCTTTGCCTATCTTTACTGACGACTTCTTGTCAGTCAGCGTCATCCAACAAAGACGTATAAGCTTCGTAGGAATTCTAAACTAGGACATGGCCTCATACAGTTTTTGCCCTATCGGGCTTTCGAAGGCAGCTTTATAATCGACGAAAAGATGGTACGTGTCGATCGGTTTTTCTTGTGTCTTCTCCAGAATTTGTCGTAGTGTGAATATCTGGTCAGTTGTTGATTTACCAGACCTAAAGCCACACTGATAAGGTTCTATCAGATTAGTTAAATTCAGCTGTAGTCTTTCACATATCACACTCGACAGGACCTTGTAAGCCTTATAAGGTAAAAAACTGATACAACGTTAGTTTTTACAAACACTTGGATCGACTTTTTTAAACACAGGACACAGTACATTCAAATTCCAATCATTGGGCATTTTTTCCTTGAGCCAAATGAAGGCTGTTATCAGCTCTTCGCCACCAGTTTTAAACAGCTCTGCTGGCAGGCCATCACCGCCTGCACACAGCTTTGTTGTTCTTAAGCCGCAATTCTGTTGTTCTAATCTCTGTTTGGCTCGAAGCTGGGCAATTTATGCCATCGTCGATAATTGGGGTGATTTATCATTCTTACCAAGCTAAATAAAACTTTCATTTCATATCAAACTGAAGGAACCAACTTCTCGGTAATTTTTTCGTGATATGCCAGCTTGGGTTAGATTGGGGAAATCGAAGATAAAAATTTTGGCTGATTCTTCTATTCCAATTAAATTAAAACTGAGTTACAGTTCCTTCTTTTACTGACGGGGTATCTTTCAATCGACTTATAAAAACTCGAAAATACAATTTTTTTTCTCACTTTTCACCGTAATTTCCTTAAAAATGTAAAATGCTGGAAAAATTTGTAAACCGGATATGGATTCAGTGACATAGGTGTTGCTTGTTCCAAATAATTTAATGCCGAATGGTGTCAGTTGCATTAATGTGTTTCTCAGTGGTATTAAATGAAGTATAGCCAAACAGATACGTTGGTTTGGACAATCGAACAGAACCAAGTTGTAGTCCAAGGGGGCTAAAAGATCATTTCACTAACAGAACCAAAACTGTAGTCCAAGTGTGCTAAAAGATCATTTCACTAACAGCGGTTCAAAAATAAGGACAACCGCTAAGCCGAACTAACATAAAATTTCACTTGGTTTGCTACAATGTTTTTTTTTTTTGTCTACTAAGAAAATCTAGGTCAGTTTAAAAATAACCGATTAAACAAATGATTGAAAATTTTCCCCCAAATTTCACGGAAAATGCCAAGAATTTTATTTGCGATAGATATACAAATAAACCCAGAAAAAACATTTGTGTTTAATCCGAAAAGCGGTTCCTATTTGAAATACTCGTACGCCTACTACTCACGCTTGACTCATTCCCCAGAATTGGTAATAGGGAATTTAAACTATAGAATTTGTGTAGACCCTTCATAGCATTCGACAAAAACTTTAATTATATCTGATAGCAAATTATGAACTTAATAAACTATGCAAATATCGAACGCGTTGTGAAAACATATTTCCAAGCCAGCAATTTTATTTGTTTTCCGTTTGTTGAACTTTTTTCGAAACGGGAATCTGTTATTAACAAAAATAACAAAAAACACATTGCTTGCTAAAAGAAAACAACGAGATCCGGAATAATTCAACACGTTTTTAAATTTTCTGCTAAACCTATCAAAAATGCGAAAGGTAAATGACAATTTTGATAATTTGATAAATAAGGGTGGTACTTCAGTATAAAATGAAAACGATTTGAATTGAAATCAAACAAACAAAAAAACAAAGGTGTTCGTTATTATTTTATTTAATATTCTCCCCAATATTTCGATTGACACCGTCAATCATCTGCAGATGTATTTGAAATATCAGAAAACGTCCTTATGAGTTGCACGCAAAGTGCCTTATGGTACTTCAAGCCGAATAAACTAAATTCAACATAACCACAAAAAGGTCGGCTATAAACACAATTAACAAATGAAAACATTCTAATAATATTATTTTACTTGACATCAATCTAGCATCCCTAACTTGTGGGCAAATGACATCTCTACAAATGAACACGGCTATAATGACTCCGAAGGGACCGGACATTTTAGTCCGTTATAAGCAACTTTATTTATTGTCGAAATGAAACAAAAGCCCGAACAAAAATATCGTTTTGCAGTGGTGCAAACGTGTGTAGAGTACCGGAAGAGACGTGATAAATCTTTAGTTTCTAATTAACAAATGTTCTGAATTACTGCATTTGGTACAATTGAATAGAAAATATGTATCCTGGAGTACATCAGTTAAATTAGGTTAAATTTGTATAGGAGATACCAGGAACAGAGCGCTTATATGGTCGATTTTTTCGCCATTAATTAAGCATTACTTTAAATGCTACTGTAGAAAAACTTAAGTTACTGCTGTCTACGAGTTAGAGTTAACAAAGAGAATATTATAATAATTTCCTCTAAATCGGTCAATTTGTACGGAAGGTACCCGAATGAGCATAGCACTACAGAACACTTTTATTTTTAGAAGCAAGTTTATCAAAACCATGAACTTTGCCAAATTTGGTTGAATTTAATGCAACCGGTAGGAGATAAGAATGACAGAATTTTGACAGATATCTGTGTTTGCAAGAAAAATCAGCTTAAGTGGGGTTAGAACAAAATCGAGTTAATTCCTTATTATTGTTGTCCTTATTTAGACAAGTCTTCGGGTCCAATCGTCAGTCGAAAATTCAGTATAATTCACGAGTTATATCAATTTTCAAAAGAGCGATTTTTGCAAAATCACGTAAAATCTTTAAAAATTTATATTAGAACGAACACAAGTTTTGGGAGTTTACGTTTATGTCCTCAAGGAGCATGTTGTCATCTAAAACAGATTTCCAAATTCTGTGTATTTCGAGAGTTACAACAAATTTCCATAACAGCGCTTTTTTTAAAAACCTATCGAAATCTCAGAACAACAAATTGATAATCAAGTCGTTTTTTTCTTGTAAGCACAAATATGAAAAAACAAAATTACACCAGTTTATATATTAAAAGTAATAGGGGATAAAATTGAATTTCGGAAAATCAGTCATTTAGTATGTATAGAAACTATCAGAAGGGGCTCAATATTTTCGTCCTCTACCTTACCAATGCTTTAAAATGTACCAAATTTGAACTGTTTTAGCGGAATGGCATAAAAGATATGAACCTAAGAATATATGAGTTAAATCTGTAATTTGTATGGGGGTACCAAAAAGGGCATGCTTAGCCGGATGATTTCCTCTAATTTTACTAAGAATTGTAGAGTCAAAAATCCTGGTCACTACAGTTCACGTATTAGAAACTACAGGGAGCTAATTGAACCATTGAATTGAAAGGATGTGACAATGCAATTCAATTTCATTCCTTAGGCACTACCGTAGCAAATCCTTAACATGTACCCAAATCTGACTGAATTTAGAACAATCGGTAATGGATCATTTACATGGCTGGTCGATTTTTTTCAAATTTTACAAAGAATTATAGTATAGTCTTCAAATTAGGAGTTACAGGAACAAAATGGAAGCGGTACACTAATATCCCCTTTACAATCCCTGTTACTTCATAAACATTTTTCGCAATTATCGTGTCTTCCAGACAGACAAACATCACTCCATCGACTTAAAAAGTCATGAAACACATTTAGTCAAAATATATGTGATACCTTACATTTACAATTACATTTTACATTTCCGCCACAATAAATGAAGGTATAAAAATTTGTTTTAAAACAAAATTTCAATAACAAATATTAGAGAAAGAAAAAATCACAAAAAAATCGTGACAGAAAATACAAGAGAATTTAACAAACTAAAATCAGTGCCTCGCGATGTTAAAACGCAATATGCTAAATATTTTCCTAATACCTTAACCTGCCCTTGAAAGCCAAAGCTTCTTTAAAATTGCAATTCACACATGTCTATCTAAATCTTGAATACAGCCTGGGCGTAAATTCAATATGTCCTTTGGTGCTGACACGACCTTTTCATCACAAAAGTTCTCGAAGTTAAAGTACATACTTCAGGTACTACATTGTCCAATCGCACTCAAAGGAGCTACCTTTAGAATTTTTTAATTTCCTCTCTGTCTAATATTTTGTTTCCAACACCTGTTGTCTGACTGCTATAGTCGGTATCAAATTATTTCGTCTAAATTTCGTCATATGTTTCATTATAGACTTAAGAAATTGTATATAAATCTGTTTAACAGGTCTTAAAAACGTGTCGCTATAAACAAAATTCGTTCTCGCTATAAACAAGATTCGTGTTTGCTATAAACAAAGTTCGTGTTCGCTATAAACAAACGTAGCAATTGCTATAAAAAATTGATTCAAAATTATTGGAGCCGTAAAAAATCGTTCGCTATGAGCAGTGTAGGCAAAACTTGGTAATGAAAAAAGGCAGAACTTACGTAGAAAAAAAGCCAAAAAAACAAGAAAAAAGATAACTTTATTTAAAAAAAATTGTTCAATTTAAACTGAGTTACAATAATATTTATTGCGTTTATAAGCTGAGACTTAATAGTTGAGATCTGTATTCATATTTAGATTTCTTGTTGGATAAAATATACATTTAAAATGTAATTCGACTTTCGAATTCAGAAGAATCATAAAAAAACTTACGCAGAAAAAAAGCCAAAAAACAAGAAAAAAGATAACTTTATTTAAAAAAAAAATTGTTCAATTTAAACTGAGTTACAATAATATTTATTGCGTTTATAAGCTGAGACTTAATAGTTGAGATCTGTATTCATATTTAGATTTCTTGTTGGATAAGATATACATTTAAAATGTAATTCGATTTTCGAATTCAGAAGAATTATAAAAAACATTGTAATTTTCTTCCAGACAACAACATTTTTTTTATTTTTTCTATTATATTTCTTTCTATTATAACCAATCTCGTTAGGTACAATTTCGAACCTGATTATATATTCCTAGAGTATCCAAACCGATGAAACCAATTTTTATGGCCTGAGAACGGATTATGGATTTTAAAATAAAAAAAGTAATAGTAATTATGTTCTGATTCAAATATATATAACATATAAAATATTTTATAAATTTTATAAAATTACTAGCCGATCCGGCAAACGTTGCTTTGCCTTCAAATTGTATTTTTATTGGAAATGTTTCATGTCAATCGGTCTATTATAATAAGAAACGCCTATATTTGCAGAAGAACTTAAAATATGTTCACTCAACTGAAATACAAAATTCTGTTTAAATACCGTTAGCAGGAGCAGAAATAATTGCTTTTTAATTTGTGGTTTGTATAGGAGGTACCACTCCCCATTGTCCAATCCCGCCCATATTTGCAGCAGCACTTAAGATATGTACACCAAACCTACGCACCAAATTTTGTTCAA
>JAHXMU010000127.1:310982-337948 GCA_019455685.1 Philornis downsi
ATGGCGTTGCCAGATGGGTCCGTCGAATATGGGCAACCCTGTATCCCAAGGGACGAACGAGCTTACTTACAATAAAATCGTCTTTGATGTGTTTTATAATTTTAGAATCATTTCAACAAGAATCCTACTAGAATAGAGGCGGGGCCATAGCTAGGGAATGTAGCACTATGGGGAAGTGCCGTACCTTAAAAAATGCCATCAACTAAGATAATACGCTACGTAAACTGTTTGTTTACAGTTTGATATGATGGGAATTAATTAATTTACTGCCATCATAACCACGGTTTTTTGCTATCTTATATAGTAAATTTGTATTTTGCCCACAGATGGCATTTGAAGCATGTGTGGCAGCTGTGCCCTTATCGCAATTTATGGTACAGGGAAACCCCTTTTACAATAAAATGAGCAATTTGTCTGTAGTGTCTCTTAGTGTGATCACAAGGAACGATTAGAGACAGAGCCCGCATTCGTATTTAGAGTGAATTTTGTTAAGTTTGAACGCCAGTTCAACAGCATAAATTTGTACGCTTACGCTCTCCTTCACAATTCCATTAATGAATTCACTTTTGCTTGAATATTGCTTGCTGATTCGTACACTTTGCCTAATAGCCATCCCCAGACGTTTTCAATAATGTTTAAGTCTGGAGTGTAAGGCGACCAGTTCATAACTTCAACATTTTGGCTTTCAATCCATGATTTGACGACTCTTGCTGTGCGGATTGGCGCGTTGTCATGGTGGAATTTCCATTTCAAGTCTCCGAAAACATTTTTAACTTCAGAAAAAGCTTTTCCAGCACGGTCTTGTATAAAGTCTTATTAACTTTTGCAGAGAGAAACTAGAAACTGTGCCATAATAAGAGATCGCACCCCATACCATAACTCCGCCTTCCCGGCTGTGTAACCGATTGATTTATATCTATCAGGACCCTTTAAATTAAACTCTATTTTCGTCGGAAAATATAATTCTATTCCGCCCTCTACTCCATGTCATAGTCGTAGCAGTGGTTTGTCTAGCAGTGGTTTCTTTTTAAGTCTCAAGAGTTGCAAGTGTGCTGCTTTGAAAATAACTCTTTTTACCGTTGATACACTTGTACTTACGCCAGCTTTTTCCTTGATTTTGGCAGCAGAGTCGTGTGAATTTGAGGCATATCACAGAATAGCCCTCCTGTCCGCGGCTGCAATAGCACTTGCTGTTCGACCTTTTATATTATTGGTGTCTCGTATATAACTTTGCGGCTTCTATTAATTTTTCTGGCTATTTGATGAGTAGAAAGTTCACACTCCTTGTAAGTTTTAATTTTGGATCTTTCCTCGACACTCAAGGATTTAGCTCGGCCCATTTTACTTCAAATCGATTGTTTTATATTTAATTATACACAACTACTGTAATCCGATCTGATTTATGATGATCTGCAAAAGACTTTCACACTTAAACCGATCACCACGTGAGGGGCGCTATTCAAATGGACCAAAAAAAAAGAACACATTTTTCACTCATTTAAAAGAAACGAGCGAATTAAAATAACGGGGCACTTCCATGACTTTTTTGTACTTTTTTCTAGGTGATGTGTGGTAGTAGGAGAAACAAATAAGTAAAAACTGAACCGTTATGTGAAGTGTACTTTAAATAGTAGTATTAGTATAAGTAGATTATAATAGTATTGTTAAATGATTAGGGGGGCGCTATTGAAGTGAGCGGCGGTGTACGTTGCAAAAATCAATACTCCCTCTGAGTGGAATTCTTCGGTGATATAAAATTTAATCTCTTTTATTGTGTTTTAATTCAGAACAGTTTTTGGTCTGACAATTTCCGCACATTTTTTTGAACAATATAAAGAACGTCGGGTGAAGGTATATGTCAGTTCACCTGACTGAAATTTTCATATTGGCAAGTTATAGTTTATAAGCTATACCATTTTCAGTTTAAATTGTTGTTACATGTATGTGACATTAGGAAAAGTTATTGGGAAAAATATTAATCTAATATTGAATCTTTCCCATTCGATAACAGATTTTACCTTGCAACAGAAATTCATATAAATTCATAAAATGTGGCAAACATATAAAACATATAATGAAAATTCTTTTTTTTTTTTTTTTTTCAGACAAACTTTTACCAATAATATTCGAAAAACCCTGTAGAAAATGGTGTAATAGTTCCTCAATTAATTCTAATAGATATCGGAAATAAATATTCAATATTTCAACTCTATTCACGCAACCCTTTCAACATTAAATTCATATCAAGCATGACCGTTTCTATTTGAATTTGCAATTACCGATGTGACTGTTGGACTTGACAATGAATTTTATATACGGTTTATTTCTGTCATGTCATGTTGAAATAGCAGTTATATTCGACTTTTCAACGTATGCCAACAATTAACAAGCAAATAAAATGTAATGCAATAATAATAAATCTCAGCGAAATTTCATACAAAGTACTAAGTAATCGGGACTAATGTTAGTAATTAATTAAAGAATTGCGGTTAGAAAAAAATAATTCGAAATCAAAGAAGCTAATAATATTTTGAAATAAGGAAATATGAGTAGTATATTTTTTAATAATTCTATACATGTAATTATCAGCGAAGCATTAATTTCTTTTTATAAGATTAACTTTTTTTTTGTAATAAATTCATACGGACGAGTACAATTGCTTTGACAATTTCATTTATTTTTTTTATAATGATAGCAATCATTAATTCGCCACTCTGAACTCGAGTCCAAAAATATACAAAATGATGGTTACATTCACTGATAATTATTTGGAATTTTTTGCTATTTATTTTGTTTTTATTAAATTTAACTTAAATTAACCTGTTATCACACGGTCGACTGGTAGATAAGATAAATGCCGTAAATCTTTCCAGAACTTTTTATAACTTGGCACAACTTAATATCTTGTCAAATCGTAGCCGAGGATTGAAAATTGACAGTAGACAGTAGTATAGAACATACAAATTGACCGATTTTCAGAAAATCATTTTTTTGCCTGAAACACCTTATTCGTAGTCTGCAGTACACTAAATTGCTATCCATTGCATCAGGTGGAGGTACTTGTAGTGTTACCAACTCTACACTGCTAAAGCAACCAAACGGCTAATAACAGCGCGCTCATTTTTTAACGAACATCAGTCTGTTATGTTGTTTACAAGCCTAGTGAAACATATTGTGTCACGTTGTAGTTAATAAAATGTATCGGAATGGAATTCAAACACAGCAGTGCTATTGCTTTGCAGCCATTATTAATGAGTTACGATATTTACTTCTGAACAAAATGTTTCTGTATCGGACCACTACACATTACAATGAGACTGGTAGCTTAAAAAAACGCCACGGATTTTGACTTCCAAAAACAGAAACATCGCTACAAATAATTCGAAATGTGAGGAATATAATTCAACTTAATCCAAGACAAATCGCAATTCAATTGGCGAAAGCCTTCAATGTGTCTGCTCGTCGCATGGGACGCATATTAAAAAATGAATTATAATTCAAGCATTACAATATACAAAAATGCAATATTTTACTGCACAAAAAGCATTTCTCTTAGCATGTAGGGCTAAAGTGCAAATTAGACCAGCAAATTACTCCACATCTGTGATGGTTTAAGCCGCGATAACTGCCAAAAGACGTCCACCATTCGTTTTCACTGAACAGGCCGTAAAGGCTAATTAACAAATCTAACGCGATAATTTATTACCTTGAGCACGTAAACAATACGCTAGAAACTATTAAATTTTTCAATTTCTCGGCGCCTTCCCGAAAAATTCGTGAAAAAGTTCCCAGCTTTATTTCTTCACAACAATTGCCACCATATTCCCCGGATTTTTCGAAATGGTTCAGCCTGGAGGTCAAAGTATCAACAAAAGACACGGTCAGTGTCTTAAAAATTGCTATTTGAGAAAAATGGGGCAAAGTACCATCAGACCACATTCGCGCAGTGTGTCAACCGCTCCCGGCTACATTGAACGGTTACATATTTTTCTTAAAATTTGAAATTATTTTACAATAATGAAGTTTTTAAATAAAAAAAAAAAAATAAATAAAAATTGATAAAATTACAGCATTCGAGCGCTGGTGCCTGTATTAGGCTAGGAAGAATTTGAAAAAATCTAATGATTGACTATGCCCCCGCCTATATCTCGCATACAATTTACCGATTTAACGCACTAATTCTTAGATTTATACCTATTATTCAATAGTACTAAATGTGGTAAAATTTAGTACACGTTAAGGGTTTGTCAAAGTACAGTCTCGAAATAAAACTGAAGTGCATTGGCAGACCCTTCAGTTGCCCTCCATATAAATTGTCAGACTTTCCGGAATTCAATCTTCCATCTATAGTTTTTAAATGGTAGACTGTCGTAGACAAGGTTTTCCAACATTCCATTGATTGGTACTTTTTCATAAAGCTTAAGAAAATTCGAACAAGTAACCGCTCCCATTCTGATATCTCGCATTCAAATGACCGATTTTTTAAGTTAATTTCTTTCAAGTAGTTGTACTGAATTCAGCCCAATTTTCACACATCATGATGGTTTTTGGTAAACTAAACTCTAAGAACGGACTAACGCAGGCAATTTCAAGCAATTTGTTTCCCTTATATTGTTATCTGATAGGGAAAACTATTCACTGCTCACTTTTCTACAGATAGACTGTTGTTATCTACGGTCCGATCTTAAGATGGTGCACTTCTAACAGTATATATGTATGTGGAGTACGATAGGGTTTCATCTAAAGATCAGATTGCACCTTCTGATTGACTGGTTCACATACGATAAATAGATCACCTGGACTATTATTTGGGGAAAAAAATATTTTCTTACAGTAGGCGCTTTAAAGTGAAACTGTCACATATTAGTCTCTTATCAAATTCCGATATGATGTCTGCTTATCAAAGTTGTTGAGATCAAGACAATATAAACCATTCTCTTTGTGAGGAAAGAATGAAGATAGCCAAAATTAGCTATCTTACCGCATTTTTCTTAATATTTCAGCCTATGATATTCATCTTTCTCCGGCAGTTGACACCATTGAAACGTGTATGTTGCAAATCCTACTAATTAAACGCTATGAGCTCAACCAGAGCCGCTTTAATGAATCATCAATAGAAGCTCTAATGTAAACATAAATAATCGCCAATTGAAGGAATTCGCAGATTATTTCTTGAACTGTCTTTTAATTTCGGGACGTTCGAAATAGTAACCCCTTGGAAATGTAGATGGTTACTCACTTGCTGCGGTTTTGAGGTTAAAAGCCTATACTCGTGTTCAAAATCCATTTCTTCGCCTTTCACTTGGAAGCACTTTGTGATTTGTCCAATATAGGAGGTTTTTATTTAAAAACTACAGTATATCATAAAGACATTTCAAGTTTTAACAAAAATATGCGGTGGTTACCTTTATCGCGGATAATAGCATCGAGTCTGCATGGGAAACTCAAACTTTAAGGCGTTGACCGTCTCATATTTGGAGGTTGATACTTTGGTCCCCTTAACATGCTGATGAACACTTCGAGTAGACGATAATTCGACAAGTGTACTGAAAGCTGCTAAAACTGACATTCCGGATCGACCGCCCATATCCCATTAATGGGATGCAAGGGAATAAGGACCTTATTCATGAACATAAGTATGTTTATTAATCAAAATTTTCACAATAGAAATGTTCTTTCGTGTTTTTCAATTAATTGTATCAAAGATTTTTTATTTGTCAAACTTTCTTTTTTTTCTTTTGTTTTATCATTACATAAAGAACATTGTATCTACATATAAATATATATACATAAATATATATATATACATATATATTTTTTCGTTGGCATCCTGTTGCTATTGCTTCTGCTACTGCTGTTATTGCATCAGCAAACGTTTGTATTCAATTAGAATTTGTTCCTCCTGCACCAAAGGCAAATCCAAGTAGTCATGATCGTTATCGGGCATTTCTTCGGTGAATCTTTCGTATGCTTTAAGCGATTCCATTTGCTTTTGCGCCTTACTAAGAGCCGTCGAGACCAACGAATTGACACCCGAGGATGTAGATGGTCCCCCGTAGTCATTGGTAGTCATGCGTTCTATAGCCGCCATAAGTTCGGTTTCGCTGCCATGTATTTTTATAAGAAATTCTACGGCCTTATCTAAGCTATTTTTTGTAGTCTCCAGAGCAACGCGAGCCATTTCTTCCGTATAGCCTAACTGTTGCAATTGAGCGAGAAAATCAGAGTCGGCTGTTTGTGCAGGAGGAAGATTTCGAGCAATTTCATCGGCATTGTTATGCAACAAATCCAGCTAAACATTTTTCAATTCAAGTACTTTCTTAATCTGAGCTGATTTATGACGTAGAATTCAATACTCACCGCTTTAGGTACTTCGTTTTTGCTTCGCTTTAAAGCCTCCACTACAACATCCCGAGCATAGCCCATTTCCATTAATGTACATACACTGCGTGGATTTACCCAATCCTCATCATCTTTGCTCTCCATTGCCAATTTTGCATTAACTGTTCGCTCTTGTTTGGACTTTTTTCGTGCTTCTTTTAGCTTCTCTTTCCGTTCGTGTATAAAATTAATAGCCTGCTCCATATTACCCCCACCGGCTCGTAGGCCCAAACGGGCCTCAAAGGGTTCATAACCCATTTCGAGTAAAGCTTCTACCGCCGCATCGTCTACTTTAAGTGCGCTCAGTTCCGATTCAGCTATAATAAGTTTTTCGTATGCCTCATGGCGACGATTTTGATGAAAAAGTACTACTCCCTGTAGTAAGTGCAAGCGCATTATGAGAGCCTTTTCCGGACAACCATTTCCCTTAAGGGTTATCAGACGTTGGAGATTTTCGCCATACGAACGGCGAAAACTTTTGTCGCATATTTCTAAACGTCGCTGAGCATCAGGCAACTGAGTAACATTCTGAATAATGGAAAAATGTACGTAACAATAAGCTGTGTTAACAATGGTCATATTATTAAGTCAATTTTCTTGCCTCTTTTTTCTCTCCTTAATTAACCCTTTCACATTCCTTCATTTCTAAAGCTTTGTTTTTTCTATAAATTTTACGTTTTAAGTCACTTTTCTTACCAAAAGTATCGGTTCAAGTTTCTCCTTTTTTCATAACTCATAAGTCCGAATTAAACCCCTTCATATCATTTAAAAAAAAAAAAGAAAAGTTCCCTCGAATATTCTAGTTAGTTCTTGAAATCTGAAAAAAGCAAATCGCAGAATCGTTGCAAACGATAGTGCTGGTCGTTTTAATTATACTGATGGAATACCAGAAATTAACCGAAATTCTTTCATTTCATTGCAGCGATCCTCATGGTCGAAATCTGAAATGCGATGGATACCTTCAAAGGTAATGAGGCACGTTCATCGTTTTCGCACCTTTGGCACTTACAATCAATGAAATTGCAGATATTGTCAGTAATGCTAAGCCTTCAAGAGCTGTTGCCTCCAACGGAATCTCGACTTGGATGTTAAAACATCTTGAAGTGCAAAATTACTGTACCAAGGTTTGTAGTCCTATGTTGAAGAGTATATTTGTAATCAATTCTAGCAGCTTCTGCGATGTTTATAAAATTTCATGCAAATATGGTTGGAGTGTTGACCAGTTTATGTTCTTATACAGGACCCAAAAGTATTAGCAGAAACTGCATACTGGTGGCGCTACAGCAACGTTTAATTTTTTATCGTGTTTGGAAAATCGCATTTTCCTCTGACTTTGAGATACAATATGAATAGGCAATAAAAAATTAAGAAACTGATGTATTCAGAAAATTAGCCAAAGATATATTGTGAAAACACTATGGTAGATTAATTGTCATATTTGAATAGATGTAAAATATCTAAATAGCAACAAAAAAATTGGCAATTTACTGTCTTTAATGAAATTTTGCACTTGAGGTGATCTAATCTCAGACAACTAAAGAAAAGCCAAAAATATTAAATATTTCTAAAAGCAATCCACCAATTTCCGAAAAGAAAACAAATAAAGATACCAATAATTGATTTTTCACAATGATTGGAAATACTTAAAAACATTTTCAATTCGGAAATGTCTACATTTCCTCATAGACATTTCTTTAAGTTGAATTGTTCAAAATTAATATAAATGCAATATTGTTAAGGTTTTTCCCACAATTAATATCGCAATTAGTCACTTTTTAAACGACCCTCTTCCCCCACTCCACAAATAAAATCATATCTATGACATCTACAATTATAGCATACCTTTAGGCACAAATAACACCAAACAATATCCAAATTAACTAGGGCATAATTATCGACTGCTTCCAAAAATTTAGAATTGCATGTTATAAATTTCTCATCCGACTCCAATAACAAGATTAAAGCCTCATCAAAATGTTCTCGCTTCATGGCGGCACGAGCCTTTTCGTAATAGCTCATGCCCATGAGAAGAGCACGATTTTCGGCTGGTGGCAAGAAAATGGGATTACCATCCTGATCTTCCATCTGAAACGCAAAAAAAAAAACACAAAATAAATATTTTAGGACCAAAAGCAATAACTTTAATTACCTCAAATAACTGCTGATTTGAATCGACGATTGCTTCAACATCCATTTTAATTTTACGTATACGATCATACATAGCATCTTCTTGATTTTGTGATGACGTTTTGTCCACCTCGCTGATTATTACCATCAATTGTTGATTGTTTTTAACGCCCTGTGCGCCCAGAGTCCTTTCAGGATCTACAATTTTACCCGATGATATACATTTCACGCGACTGGCATCGATCACATCTAAAGCTTTGGCTATTTTTGCATGTAATTCACTACCCAATGCGGTGAGGGGACATTTCACTTCGAAAATGTTTTGTGTACCCTGTTGATTGTTAACGCGACGAACACTTAAGGTGGCTAAACCTATTCATATATTAATAAGGCAGGGTTTAATAGAAAAATATTTTCTTCTTGGATTTAAAATAATTTAAAAAAAAACGAATTAAAATTACCATATCAACAATTTTTCAATAGGAGAATAAATTTCTTCATATGGCTACTAAGAACATTTTAAATAAGGCTATAAAGAGAACAATATTTCGCAATAAAAAGAATTACTTTGGTAAATAAATATGGCCCTGTAAATAACACATACACTCGGAGAAACTTTTTTCAAAATCAAAGAATTGACTAATAAATTGACAATAAAGTATTTCCTATTCGGAGGGAAGGATCTAATGATTAGGGTGACAAAGAAGAAAGCATCGCGTCAAAAACTGTTTCATCAGCAACATACAGGAGTAGACTGTCGAAGTGTTATCAATTTTACGCTGCTGTATCAACCAAACGGCTAATGACAGGGCGTCATTTTTTAAGGCATCAGTCTGTTACGCTGTTTACAAGTCTACGAGAGCATATCGTTTTACGTCGCGGTTAAATAAAGTTATCGCCACGTTGGTGGCAACCTTTGGTCATTTCTGATGAAGACATTATTACGGATCAGCAAAATATAAACAAACAAAATGATCGTGTACAGTTAGGTTGTAAATCTAAAAGCGATTTAGACTAGAGAGTTTGGACCGTGATAACTGTCAGTTTCATTAAACAGGACGTAAAGGTAAATCAACATATCTAACGTGAAAAGATTTAAAATTATGTTTTGTTACCTTGGACATGTATTCATTTTCGTAGAAACAATCGCACGATTCAACAATATTCGGCACCATCCAATAAAACCGTGAAACCCAACATTTTTTACAGGAAAAAGTCCCAGCTTTGTTTCTTCACAAAAATGGTCACTATTTCCCCTGATTTAAACAATGTGAATTTTTCCGTATGATCCATTCTGAAGGACAAAGTATTTACTAAAAAATATGCTTTTTGCCGAGAAATTCGACAAAATCCATTAGGCCACATTCGTGCAGTTTGTGAAGCCTATCCCGACAAATTCGATGCTATTATCCGCGCAAAAGATGGCAACATCGAACAATAACATAATTTTCTTAAAATTTTAAATGTTTTTACGATAAACTGAAGTTTTTAAATATACAGAATGAAAATTGACAAATTTACGGTATTTTCGATTGGTAACACTTCAAGCACCGGCCGGCGCTGAGTTTTCTCGTACAGGAGATATATATTTGTCATCCCCAGGCATACCATTGCTACACTGAGCACAGCAATTCAATGGACACATTTTAAATTTTTAAGTAAAAATTTCAGTGGAAAAGTAAAAATTTCTGTAAAAACGACTCTATTTTTATTCTCAGAACTAGCGGGTTCCAATGCTTAGTGTGCTAAATATGTTTGAATTTAGTGAATTAAAAAGATGATTTTAAAAAAAGACATAAATATATTTAAGTTGAATCGGTCATTGGTACTGGAAATATAAGATAGGGTGTAGTTAGCGGTTGAATTTTTTTTTAATTTCATCACGATTTAAAATGCAGTAAAACGGACGAAAACATGGGTTACTGCAACAACACTATTGGCACGAGACAAACAAGACATAATTTCGGGAAATCTTTGAATTTTGGAAGTACCGGAAGAGGTCAATCAATATAACCCACTTTCTATGTTACATTTTGGTGCGTGTCAAGTGAGTGTGAAGATATAGTAATTTTTAGGGTGAAGATATAACCATGCTAAAAATATTTGTTGGAAAAATATATATTTTATTTAAAATAACGTAAATTGCAAACCCAACCTCTTCAATCCACATATCGTTCTACCGCAAATATACAGTTTGACTATAGTCCATTTATCTATTGGCAAGGCATAAAAGACTAATGTGTATATGTTTGGAAATTCGCTGAAGAGTATTTATGCAACATTGTTACCTCAGTTCCTTTTAATTGTTTTCTCATACCAGAACTATAACCATCAGTTGCTAACCGATTTTCAATTCAGCATTTAAATTTAGCTGTTCTTTGAGCTTATAAGTTTATAACTTTTTATGATTATATTTTTTTGCATTATTGTTAATCATATGTGTTTTTCAAACAATTACTGCATACGAAGCATACAGCAAGAAAAAATTCAGCAAAAAGTCGAAAAGTTTATGTATTTGAAAAAGTAGAAAAGTCGAAAAATCGTCTTTTTTTAATTTATATGAAAAAAATCGAAAAGTCGAAAAATATACTTTTTACATAAATGTTAAAGATCTCTACAATGGATTCGTAATACAAATCCATAACTTTATGTATGGAGAAAAAAAGGACTTGTTTAAGGCATTAATGCCAAGTTTGTTCGGAATCCATATAGTGACCCGAAGATACTACAACGTAATTTATTTTCTATTTTAGCAAGTCTATAAACTGATGTTCCCCATTATTCACTTTAAAGATCTCCAACTATTTACAAAGAACCCAGATAAATTTTTCAAAAAAAAGCTTATACTTCCCTAAAGGAAAACATCTATAATACAATTAAAAAGCCAACATTCATACAATTCGAGGATGTAGAAACCATTTTAGATTTTCACAATTTTCCTCTTCTAAAGCAATAATTACATACCCACCTGACTTTTCAAACTCTTTGCGGGCTGCCAGCTTCCTCAATGCTCCCTCCTGCAGTTCCGTCAAGGCCAGTTTGCAATTAGATTTTGTAATCCCCAGATTGTTACTGAAGCTTTCTGACAATTTCTAAGAATCACCGCAAATAACAATTATTAAAGTAATTCAGAAAGTTTTATACCAATCGGATATACCTCGATCTCATCTTCCATACAACCAGCTTCGTCATAATAATACGGTTCCAGCCATAGTTTTATGTTTAAAGCTTGCAAGCGTGCTCGCACTTGGATGATAATGTTGTCTATTTGGGACATCTTTCAGCCAGCAAATTGTTTTGTATCAAACACTCAGTCTAGTTTTTCCAACTCGCTTTCACATTAACTTTGCAATTTGTTGCATGGGTAGAAGCAGCTACAACATAAAGATAATCCGTAACGTCCAACGGGAAGTTGTGCACTCCGGCCACAATCGGGGGGGGGGTCAATGCCAACGTACCTAGAAAAGAAAAGGAATTGGTTAATGTGATAGAAAAGAAAAGACAAATTAGGAATACAAAGCATGTTTACTTACCCAAAGTATGAATTAGAAAAAAAAGAATCCGAGACAATGTTGTGGGTGGAGGATCGCAGAAAAAGCAAAAGTGCATGTGAAGCAAAAAAGGAAACGTAGCGTAGCCAGATTATTCGGGCATAGATCAACTCCGAAATGAAAATGATTGACAGATAGGGTTATTGTCAAATGCAGCGACTAGAAATAACAACCCTGTAATTGACAGTGCGCCAAGGATATCTTATTATTTACTCCAAGTATATAGGTAGATGGTTCCGGCTAACATATATACACAGAAAGTAAATAGGAATTTGTCGTTACGCGGGAACTGGAGTTGGCCTATATAAGGCTAATTCCGATCAAAAATCGGGGTATTAAAAACTGTGCTGTCGAAAGTATTCGGAGAATTAGGACTATGGAAGGGAGGGCAGTGCGAGATTGCATCAACAAACTCTCTTGTGAGTTATGTGTGTTTAGTGTTGTTTTGTAGTGTTGTGTTTGTCAATATAAAAATTTAAATTACTCTAATTTGCATGTTCGTTACCGAAGTGTTAAGATTGGAACACGTAACAAATTGGCCACCTAATTCGACACTATTTTATAATTTCACAATGTTATTACTAATCGTTTTTCTTTCTTTTTTTATTCTACGTTTGGTTTCCTCGAGTCTTTGTTTACGTATATGTATGTTATTGTTTTTAGTGCTTTATTTTGATCACATTTTTCTACATTTCATTTTTTGTTCACTCATGCTGTCTGACGTTCACTGGTTTCGTCAGCTGTAAATGGCAACTTGCATATCGATAAATCGATAACCAAAAAGAACGTGTTATTGCCATAGATTCCCAATAGGTGATTTTTTCCAAAGCATTTTCAAGGTTGTATAATAAAAGTGATTCAATGTTTTGTTTTTAATTCAACTTAATGTTTTATTTATCAGAATGACTGATTAAAAAATACATTTTTTAATGTTAACTTTATTAATAATAAAACCACTTCAGTGTGTGTGAAATGCCGGAAGAAGCATGATAAATCGCTCCGATGTTACGAACAAATGCTCAAAACTGTTATACAGTACCACATTTAGTGTAATTGAATGAATGGTACGAATTCGGAAGTATACAAATTTAATTAGATTATTTGTATGGAAGGTACCAGAAACGGTACCATTACATTAAACTTTATGCACAAAAATTTAAAATATAGCTCAATTACAATCCCCAGCTACGACCTGAAAAATATTAGGCGGTTCAAAGTGTTAAGAAGTTTTAAAAAAGTTTACCGCAGTTATTGCGTCAACTACAAAAATCATGCAACTTATGTGCTTAAACGATATTTGGTACCTCGAGCGGTTCCTTCTGATATAACCTTCAGCTTTCCGGACGAATATATAAAATTAGATCATGACAATTTAAATACTTGTTTTTGTTTTGGAACATACATACAAAATAAAATTTAAATGTTGGCATGAAAAATAATCTTACAGAACGAACTGAGGAACACTCAACGATATTCCCAATATGATAATATTTATTGTTTGTATTTTTGCCGGACAAATACCATTATTAAAAAAAAAAATTGAAAAATATTTTGTACGAAAATTAAAACTTTGTATCTATAAGTAGAATTAAGTCTGTAGGATTAATCTGTGACCGTGTCGTCTCCTTAATAACCAATAGTTCCAGTATCGATTGTCAAAAAACAGACGGTATAGGGTACTCGGTAGCGAAATTCCCTATACTCCACGCTTTTATAAATCTAATGTCGATAGCAAAGCAAATGTCCTATACTGAAAGGCACCTACTTCAAACAAGTAGGGAAACAATGCAAAAATTTCCTAATATGTGGAATCGAAATATTTCTCGCTTTACGCCATTTCTGTAATGTATAGATAACGTATTGATAAAAAAAAAACGAAAACTTGATGTTTACAAATAAAAAACAGCTGACTGAAGAAAACTATACCGGCATATTTAACATAAAGAAAACCAAAACAAAACAATAAAGCATAAACGAAACATGAAACAGCTGTACCCAACTGATTTTGCGCGAAGTTTGACAAAATTGACATTTGGGGATGACTGTTAAACAGCTGTTAACCCGTTGTTTTTGAAAAAAAAACACCCGCAACAACAATTTCAGTTGAATGGTTGTGTTTGACAATTTGGCGTCTGTCGTGTGAGCGGGTATTTTTTTTTTGCTGACTCTGTGATAGAGAAAAAATAAAAACGAAATACACACAAATTTTGAGAATTTTCTGTGGTGAAAAGCGCATTAATCGGACCAGTAGAAAAACTGTACGGGAAATTCATTATATAATTTCGAGGACTATTTTTGTGAAGTGAAAAGTTTTATTAATTTTTGATACAAACACTGAACGAAGGTCAATCTACGGGATTTCCAACGCTTACATATCGTGCGTGCGTGAGTGTGTGTGTGCTTGTGTTAAAAAAATCAATGAAATTCTAAAATTCAAGGGAACAGCAATTTTGCAACGAGAAAGTCTTTTTTTTTGCTATTATCGCTCCAATTTTCGTTTGTTTTCATCATAGAGTAATTTGCAATTTTTTTAATTTGCAAAATAATCTATAAAATTTAGAGAAAATTAATGCATTCATTACAAAATTCCTCTAAGAGTCTACTAAACACACCAACTAACCTCCAAAAGCAACAATCAACGGCGGCATCGCACCATCAACAGCAACACCCAAAGAGGCAAGTGGGCGAACTCCCCCGGGCAGAGGAGGCACTCCCTAATATTGAGCCCCTGGCGAAGCAGGAAACCTTGACCCCTTCTAAGGTTTTCGATTGCTATTGAACAGCATGTCTTACACCGAGTTGGAGTCGGGTTATCAGGATTTGCGTCAGCAATCTTCGCAGCAGGCAGCGTCTGTCAGCTCAGCTCCGCCTCATCTTAATTCGTTGGCCAGCGGCGGCGCTGAGCGCCCACATCAACGACCGGGATTTTTTGTTGGTCACGATGGCAATGTAAATTTTTGTTACTAATTTTAGATAAATCATATTTTATGTAAACATTTTTGTTTGATTTTTGTCGTAGACCCCCTCTATGTCCCTTCTTCTCACCCTACTCCTCCTGTGCATGCAATTTTTTGGTATTGTAGAAGAAGAAAAAAAAAATCAATAGATTTCGTATGAAATGTGGCCTTGAGTAGAAGAAGTGAATAGTAATTCCTTTCATGTCTTCGTGTGTATCTCATCAAATCATATGTTTGTGACTTTTACCTTCAAAACTGGCAGACAGCCCGGGACTGGTGCACCAGATTTTCGTTGTCAATGTCATGGATGTTTTCCTTCATTTCGTTTTTGATTTTTTGCCCCCTTCGTCATGCACTTTGATGACCTTGTGCTACGTGGTGGTTTTCTCTTTCGGCAGATTTGAATTGTTTTGGATTTTGAGGGAAATTAACAAAAATTCATTTAAAATAGTCTTATTATGGTTAATAGGGAAATCAGCTTTGCGATATTGAAAGGGCTGAAATGTTGAACATGGACAGGTCGCTTGGACAAAAAATATACCATTCTCTTCGTCTTGCTCCCAAATGGTTGAGAAAGGCACGGGTCAAATTTGAAGCCGGTGGACCAGAGACCCTTTAGGTGGTGATGATTCGATATCCGAAAAGTGTCGATACACATTCTATTGAAAAAGTTAGGGGAATTGGTCAATAAAATACAAAATATTTGTAATTCAGTCAAGTTTATTGTACTGAGTTCAAAGCATTCCACTTTCGAAACACCATACTTATGCCAACGAATAATCCGGTCATACAAATAGTTTTCAAATGCATTTTCCGAAAAAGACCTCAGTTTCCGCTGTGGGTTCTCTTTTATGCCTTCATTCGACTGAAAACGAGTGCCTCGAAGTTGTAATTCGGGGTTTGAAAGGAGAAAACTGTCAATCATAGCCATATCAACCATATCAGGCAAACTCATTGGTTGTTTGGCGATATCAGTTGAGTTTTTGGCTAGAAAGTAATTCGTAATGATAGTTTTGTGAGATGGTGAATTATCGTGGTGTAAAACTGATGGGTTTCGTCTCCATAAATCTGGCAGCTTTTGTCGAATTTGCTTTTTCAAACGTCGCATAATGCCGATATATGCATAATATTCTTTATTCGTTTGACTCTGTCGCAAGCCTTCCAAGTGCACAAAACCCGATAATCGAGGGAAATAGTCGACCCTCTTTAGACTTTAATCGACTTTGTGTGTGTTTTTTCGGTTTCGTTCCAGTTGGAAATCGACATTCCGGAGCTTGTTGGCTTGTTTGCATGTCACACCCTTTAGCCCATTACATACCAGCAATCACAATGCATTTCATGAATATGAGGTCGGAATTGACTCGTTCTATCGCGATTAAGTTTTTTAAGAAAATTCGGATCTTTTGACAAATCGTGTAAAATGTTATGAATTGATTCGTAAGACGCAGAAAGTTAAGCAGTTATCTGTCTCAAACTTTAATGACAATTTTCTGTCACCCTTTCCTGTAACTTCAGATGAAGACGATGAATGTCGTACTCGTGTCGATTTACCGTAAGCACTTTGTAAATTTTTTTCCTTTTGCAATGCAAAATTTGAACCAAATCTTTTGTTCGAAATTTTTTATCCATTGCAAAACGCACTTGAGACGAATGAACAAAATCGAGCACTACAAATAAAAATAAACTAAATGACAAATCGCGTCGGTATAGACAGCAGTTGAGCCAACTTAGCGGCAAAAGATTTTGGATTTTAAGAAGTAAATTGTTTAAATGAGCAATTCTCTGTACTTTTTTGAGAGAATGTACGTAATCTAAAGTGATCCGACTTATTGGAAGCCAAAAACCAATATCAGTTGTAGCATTGTAGCCGCTTATCCGTGTATTTCAATTGAGAATAAAAAAAACTCAAAGCCATAATAATATTATTAAGCAATAATAATATTCAATGACAGAGCTTATCTTCAATATTTTTAAATGATTTTGCAGGCATTCAAGTATTGTCACCACTTTCTGTGTAGCAATAACAATTTTTGAGTATAATCTATTTTGATGACTGTCATTTGATATACTAAGATATTTCGAGTGGTAAAGTTTGAATACTGAACTAGAGCTGTAGCTTCTTCAGATATTTTTTTTTTTTTTTTTTTGAATTATTGTTACTAAACTAAAACACAACAGTGTATTTTCAACACTTGAAGAAGGTATTTTTCTCTCAAAGAAACTACAGATAGTCTAGGTAATCTTGACCATAACAGATCCGAAATTCTGTTACGACCGCGTGCAATTTTCTTATTTATTTTCGATATGTTAGGAAAAAGGTTGCGAAAACGTTGAAATGTCGCTCTGGCATATTACTTATTCTCGCAGAACATTTTAACCGTTTATTAACTATTTATTCGGTCGGTGCGCTCATATTTTAAAAACATTTCAAAAAAGTTCAATAAAACGGACGTATTCCGCTTTTGAAAAAATCGACCGAGTCGATTCTTCGTAAGGACCAATCTGGGCCTCCGTCTCCTCGTTTCAGTGCAATGTTAAAATACTCGTATACTATTTATAAATGAAAAATAAATTGTTATACAAATCAAATTTTCTCAGGTAATACGAGTATATTCCTTTCTATTTGGCTTGCAAAGATTGACACTATATTAAACACACTGCGCCAGAAGTTTTGTCGTTCATGGAAATAAATACAAAATACAAAATAAATACAAAATTTTATGCCGAAATGTTAAATGTGTGTTTTACAGATTATCCTGATCGCCGTAAAAATCTGTAGTAATCTAACCAGCCCCGTCCGTCAGGGTGCTTGTTGAAAGCATGACAACCGTCTCGCCGCTTGATTTTGAACTTAGACATAAAAGTATCTCACAGTCATAGGCGGATTAAATGCGATATTTCGCAAATTCTCTTCTAGAAAGGTGGACATTTTTGGCAATTCATCAAGAAGTGTTCGCCATATATTTCTTTTTTAAGAACAGTACTCGATGGTATTGTATAGAACGGGAAAGGACTTTCCTAGCTTATATAATTTGTTATGGAAATAATCTAATTGTGATGGTGGTGGTTATTGAAGAAACTAAAAATAATCATCATAATCAAAATAATCGTACATTATATAGTATGAGGATACAAGGATAATTGGTTCATTAGGAAAACGCTTACCCATTCAACGATAATGTTTTTTTAACCTTTGAGTAATTTACTAAATAATTATAAATTATATACATACCGAAAAAATTGACTTCCAAATTCATAAACTTTATAAGGGGCTTACACAAGCTATCGGCGTAGTTGTAAAAATATACCTAAAAATACGAATTTTTGCTGGAAAATCTGGCAAATCTGACGCATTATGTATGAGAAGAGGTTTTTTTATGACACGCCCGCTTATTAGGCGGCTAACCGTTAAGTAATCCACGACTAAGTTCAATTGTTGAAAAACGAATTTTCCATTTTTTGGCATATATTCGTTAATGGAAAGCTGTACATCCGGAAGAGAAACCAAATGATATACATAAATTCTTTAGGGTCTGTCCTAGTTGTAGTTGTAGTTATTGAATAATATCAATATACGATTTTGTGTTGGAAATATAGGTAATCGGTATATTATGTATGGAAAGGGGCAGTTTCTGGCACCTGGCGATGATGTGGTACACCTTTCAACCCACTATGGACTGCCACCCATAGTGGGGTATATAAATTAATAACTCAGACGATAATTTACCATGCTTTTATGAATCAATTTAATCTTTTACGAATCTAAGGGTTCATCAACACCACCTTTACAGTCCTTAAGGGTCGGAGATGCCAAAGAGAATTTTCAACTATCAAAACATGAATTATATACGGGAGTTAATAGTAATAAAAAATAGCTTTCTAATGATACAGAAAAACGAATTTTTTTATGTAAAACATGCGTAAGATTCTCAATTTAATGAATATGTGAAAAGCCGCTGAAAATCTATAGAAAAATCTTAATATTTCAAACATATTTGTATATTATGTCGTGTATTATGTTTGTATATTATTTCCGTGCAAAATACTAGCGCTGCCATATTACTATTATATCTGGCCAGTTTTGGTACTATGTTAGCTAAAGAAAACCTTATTTTTTATATGTTTTAAATAGTGTCGAGTAATCACGGGATCAAATCTTTCCTTAAAAGGGTATATTATAATTAATCTTTGCGTTTTTTAACTGTCACTAATATCTACTGATTTTGTCAGATTTAGTTCGATACAAACTTCTGCTATAACGAGATGTGGTAACGGCCGACAACGCTTTTAATGCCTAAGATTATTAATGTAGAATGGACGGAATGTGTTATGTCTCGCTCATTCCTATAGCTTTCGTATATTAACTAATATTGTAACTTCAATGCGCATTTTGGGTTTATTATTAGGCATTGTGTTCGCACATTTTTTTATTTTAAGACATGAAAGTTATCGTATCAACCAAAGTACTCGTATTTATGATATTCAATTTATGCGGCCGCCAATGATCTTAAGTTAGAAGATCGTATTAATCATTTAGTGCTATGCTCCATTAAAAGAAACTGCGTACAAAACTACCTATAGTAAGTAATTTTATCAAGATTTTTTGTCCGAGAATATCTGCAACATTTCTAAATCGTTCTAAATCCATGTAGTTTTACAAAATAGAAAAATGTCTTATAATGTTCATAACAAAAGAATAGACGACAATTAATATACTAACGTCTGGGAATCGATAACGAAAAGTATTCATTTTTAGGAAAATTATATCAAATAGTATTGAGTACATACTTGTATCGAATCATCACTACATGTTAAATTTTCGTACCTTTTTGATCCTAAAGACCCAGTCATGCCTGGAGCACATTGCTGCAACCCAAAATTCAATGTTCCGAAATTTCTGTAGGGCATCCTTTATCTATTTGAACACAAAATATCAGCTCTTGTCGAGTGAAATCTCGGCAATGTGAATACGAATTTAGAGGTATTTGAGTCAAAAAATTTAATTTTATACTCTTTTTCTGTACATTATGCGCAAGCATTTTCTAATTCTTGTGTATTGAAGTAAAGAAATATTGGTAATGTCTAAGAAATCGATATTAACAAGACAGCGTTACGAAAAAATTGTCGCCTTTGCTAATATGAACAAAAAATCCTGGTGTTCAAGAAAAAAAAATTAAAAGGAATAATGGTCTTCTTACAACCGTTGAACTTTCGATAAGGTAACTTTTTTTCTTCTTATCGAAAATTTATAAACACAACTCTTAAGTGGTAACACCAACCTCTTTTCTTTTTGTTGATTTCCAACCTGAAATCGGAATAATATACATTTTTCCGTCGCAATATGTTCGGTAACACATAAACTTAAAAATGGAATAGAGGTAGACACAATTTAACAATTATAGAAAAACATGTTATCGAACATGTTATAAGGTAAAAACATCAGCTGTTCCCATTCCAGCATTGAAAATCAATACAAGAAAAGCTGGCAATATCGCTAAATTTTGTTTACGAGCGAACAATGTCTTTTGGAATTTGGTAACCTGGTGGCAAATAAAACCTGGATTTTAAGTAGAAAAATATTGGTAAATTTAAAAATATGTTCTTACTATTTTTATTGTTTATGGTATTAATTTATAGATCCAGGTATTAACTTTTCCAAAACAGCTAAATGCATTGAATACTTTTTATGTATGAATTTCCTTACAATTAGTTCAGAACTAGTTAAAAAGTGATAACTGGTTATTTATTTTCATTAGAAGATGAGTTTTTTGACAGCGTATAGATGTGTATAATCAAATTAGGTCAAAAGACATTTTCAAATTGAAAATGTTGTTAAGTATTTTGTTATAATAACACTCAATTGTCACCCACACAAATAACGCTTAATAATTGTTTAATAATTGTTGTTTAAATAATCTTTTATAATTCAATTTTGTTGCTCAATGACTGTCGATTTTTTTTTTTGAAAAATACTAAAAAGATATAAAAAAACACTAATTCTTATCGCGCCATAAACTCTTCTCGATTAAGAGTGGATGCAGTTGCACACCACACATATGGGTTCGGATAAAAAGCTTAATTTTTTTTATGGTGATGTTTATTTTGTATTTAACCCATTCACTATTATAACCAACTACTTAAAGCTGTGACGAAAATTTACTTTCCCCTAATCGTTTGTCATGGGGAATAGTTTTGATAAACTTGTATGTGCTGCTGCGGGCAATGTTGGCAACGGTGATAATACCAACAATAATTGGCCTCATTATAGCAGCAGTGCCCGCCGTAAACGCAATAATTCACACAAATATTGCCGCCAAAATCATATGCAATGCCAGATTTGCCAACAATTTAGACAACAACAGCAACGACAGCAGCAGCAATATGAAAGCTGTAATTGCAGTTCCTGTGGAAATGCTGAAGGAAGTGGCGCAGCAACGCTATTGCACGTCAGTTCGACACCTAATCTTGGGGGTGGGTATACGCGGGTGAATTTGTACACAAAAATGTACAACTGGAAGACAAAAGGATTTGGGCTTTAACATGGCCGTTGGAAAAGTTTTTGTGCACAGATATTAAATCTAGTAATATAACAACTAGAGTATGAAAATCTATAATTTGGAGTTAGTTTTAGATCAATCAAATAAAAAATTAGTAGAGGTTATATGCTGTAAATTTGTTGTTTTGTATCATAACTTTTGTTCGGCTCAATTATATATTATATAATTGCAAGTATTTATTTAGTCAGTCTACTGATAACAATTTTTTTTACAGATTATTGAACAAAAAGTTTTAAATTATTTCCTGATTCTTACAAAAGGCACATTCTACAACACTTTCAGACTTTACTGTAAAATTTTGTTTTCAATTAAACTGTGGGCAGCCTTTATTACATACCGATTATCTTATATTTCAAGATTATATTCCGATTAACTTCTAACTTTTGAATTAGTCGTTTTTTTTTCATACTTTTTTTTTTTTGTCTTCAACGATCATAATGTTATATTATATTATTATATGTCATATTATATTTTTATAAATTTTATATTTAATTTTTATTATGATGAATTGTTGCATATTGTAATTTATTTATAATTGGCCGGAAGGCTTTAAATTACAAGCCAGAAATAAATAAATAAAAAAATAAAAATAAAAATAAATTGCAACTTTATTAATACATTTCAATTAAAAAGCTGAAAAAAGTTTAATTTACCGTCTGTCAAAACAGTACCGGAAATTAATAACTTAAAAACCCGCTTAAAATAATTGTTAAATTTCGTCTTGCCGCTAAGTTGGCACAACTGCCCCCTTGTTTGAGCGCGATTTGTCACGAAGTTTATTTACCGTCCACGGTTTGGTCAGTTCATCTCAGATGGGTTTTATGATTTTTACAATCTATAAAATTATCTAAAATAAATTTGGCTCAAATTTTCTACTGCAAATGAAATTTTATGAATTTCATATATTGCAGAATATTACAAAAGACTTACAATGAACCCCGGCTTAAGCAAACACACATGCATATGAGTGATACAGTGCATTCAGAAGCGGCCGATATGAGGCGGAAGATGTGCTTCACTCTGGTGTCCTATTAATAAATTGTCAACTAAAGTTGACATCGATAAAATGAATGACTGAAAATTAGTATTTACGTTTGATAGAAATAGTTGATGAAATTTCTACTTCCTATGAATTAATCCGCAACAATTTATACAATTATTTAGGCCGGAAATGCGCTACCGCTCGAGTAGTTCCGAAAGACCTGAGTATTCTTGAAAAACTCAATCGCGTAAAGGTCATTGAAAACATGGAATGAATATCCAACTCCGAACTCACCTTCATAAAACGCATTATAATTGGTGATGAGACATAGGTTCACGAGTTTGACATGTTAACCAGTCGCTTTCCAACTTACACTCAGACTAGAAAAAAAAACATTTTGAAGCCGATCATAAGTCAAGGTAACGTTGATTGTTTTGTTTAATAAACGCGTCGTTGTGCTATCGATATTTTTGCTGATAGCTAGACGGTAAATAAAGAATATTATCTGGGTGTTATGCGGAGTTTGAGGGAAGAAATTCGTGATGTTTGAATAGATTTTACTCAACGATAAAGAACAAATTTCTGACCAAAAAATCAACAAACTCCATCGAACAACCACCGCATTCTGGTGGTTGTCCGCTTTAATGTACCCGGTTCAGCTAATAGGAGGAGGATTCGCGACGAGAAATATAATAATTTTTCGAAAATAGTACGTTTGCAAAATTTTTATTATGATTGGATTGGACTTTGAAGGCGATGCAATAAATTTGAATGAGTAATAAATATTTTGCATTTTGTTAGCAAATTTCCGGTAATTTTTTCTTTTTTACAAAATGTATATTTTGTTAAAAAAAAAAGATCTTAAAATGTTTAAACATTTTTTAATTTTCAATTTCAATTAACACTTTCTGCATGTTAAAAAAAGTTTTCATTTTAAATTGTTTGTTTTTGGTAATCTCTATTCGAACCTTTGCAGATTTTGTTAAATGAATGAAGTAATCTACTCTCTATTGGGTAAATGAAAATAAGTCGACTCAACCAATAATTTTTTATTGTCAAATTACAAACAATATAAATTGTAATTGTATAGATATAGATAAAAAGTTCAGGCTACAGTACACAAAAACTTTTCCAATGAGACTTTGCTAAAGATATGCCGAAACCGAACATTAATTATAAATAACCGGAATCATAATGAATCCAAATAATAAATATTTTAATGAAATCACAAAAATTAATGGAAAATCAACATAAGCAGAACATAAACCAAAGTCTCTGATTTCTTCATTAGTTAATTTTTATTAACGATAACATTTTCACCTTTATCTTTAATTTTTTTCTTCTTTCTTCTAAATATTTGTTTCTCGTCTTTCTCTTTTCTCTGTTAAAATCTTTATTTTAGACTCTACTTCTTCTAATGCACCCTGTTTGGACTTACGTTCTTCTTCATTTACCTATGGGGTGGGTGTTTCTTATCTTTGATATTCTTTTCTTTTTTAGGGTGATTCATTTATAGGTACTTTTTTCAAAAATAAAAAAATTAATTTAACCGTATAGTTTTTTAAGATTATTTCTCTCAAATGTTGCCGCATAGCTAACATGCCTCTTTCTGAAGTCCGAATTTTCAACTCCGATTTCAAGCTTTTTGAATGTTGACTTCTAATTTCTTTATCGTAGCCGTATCCAAGAAGACTTTAGATTTTACTAGAAGAAGCTAAAGGATATAGTCTTGGGATATGAAATCACCTGATGCCAAGCCATTATGCCATAAATTGGTGGATTCTATGGCAAGTAGTATCGGCTTCTTTGGAACTAAATAGTGTTGATATGACAGGCTTTAGCCGGGCTAAGTTTTTCCTTATTGAAATGCAAACTGAACAAAAATACAATGACAGTTTGGCAATTTATTTTGGCCTAAGAAGTACCTCCAATTGAATCACCCCTTATTATCAAAGTGTCGTCGTTTTTTGTGTTTTCTTTTTTCTTTACGATTTTATTGTTTATTTGTTAGTTATTTAATTTTTGTGCTGCATTAAACTAATATTGTTTTATTTACACTTTTTGTTGTTTGTCCTGGTTGCTTCTTCACATTAGAAAAATAATTATTAATTAATTTGACAAACAACACGCTTAAGATTAGGATACCAAACATTGTTACATATACTTTTGTTGTATAATGATATACTGATTAAACAGTGGGGGGCAAAACTGCATACAGAATAAAAAAAAACAGCTGAAACAATTTAAGTACATTTCTAAAACGATTTCAAATTTAGATATTTTTGTAGACATGTAGTCCATGTTTGTTAAGAAAATTTTGGTAGCATCTCATAATCATGCATTATTTAAGAAAAGCGAAAATAAAAATTATTTTCAACTTGAGGCTTTAGAAATACATTGAGATTTTGGTTATTGCAAGTAGATATGCAGAATACAAATAAATCTTCGCCGTCCTTTTTGTTGAAGATTGGCCATTTACTGTGAAAAATCCTACACTATGCTTTATTCAAAATATTGTCTACAGCAAACAGTTACTTTTTTTCATTTTTCTGGTAGCGTACGAATACCACGTCGATGGAAGCATTCATCTTTTGAGGTTATCTGTGAATCAGCCCAATTTTTGGTTGCTTCATATGATGTAAAGCGCTGATCAGACAGGCCATCCGTCGTCGATCGGAACACATGATAATCGAAAGGGGCAATGTCTGTTGAATACAACGGGTGGGATGAGACATCTGGGGCCTTCGTACGTTTTGACGAGCATTATGCAATACTAAAATTTTATCGTGTCTTAAGGCCGGTATTGTGCTATGCCATATAAAAAATCGTAGTGGAATTTGAAGAGCTTTAAAGAGGCAATGTGTTAGTTTTTCCTTGAGTGCTCGGCGCATTCTCATCAATTGTGTTCGCCAGACAGCTAAATTAATGACTTTGTACGGTTTGAGCAGCCTATAACACAATAAGCTGATACCACCAAATACGCAAAATCAAATTTTTTTCTACAAATATTCGGCTTAAAGGTCCAAGCGTGACCACATTGCCCCTCCATTGATTTACTCTTCATTGATTTGTCGTAGTAGATCAATTCTTTTTTTATAACCAGTAAGAAACCCCTTTTGTTTATGCCTGTCAAGTAGCATTTTACATGTGTAAAATCGATGTCCAACATTTCTGGAACCCAATTACTCTTCTTTTGAATTATTCCTAAAGTTTCTAGACGATGTGAAATTGCTTGTTGAGTCAATACTAATGTACTTACAAGTTCGTCTTGCGTTTGACATGGACCTCTAACTTCAATAATGATTTCATTTTGTCGCCTTCGTAGACTTTTGATCTTCCGCTGGCTGTGCTACAAGCAAGCGATGCGTCTCAGCTGCAAATTTCTTCACATTAAAGAGGTAAATCTAGAGCTCTCACACATGACGTTTACTTGGCTCAAAAATCGCTAATTTCCCCTGTTATGGCATTGCCAGATGTCCAACACTGTAGAGGAAGTAACTCTAAACTGATTAGTCCACATACAAACTTATGTGGCTGATGACAAGAAACATTCGACCGCTGACATGATAACATGATTGAATTGGTTTTCAGAAATGTTAATTTTAAAAATAAGAAGGGAAATTTCTCTGTCCGAAGAAAGCTGAAGTTCGCCAAAAGAGATGAGTTCTTGATAAGGGCCGAAAAGAAAGAAAATGTGGCTGAAATTGCACAAAGCTGCGATAGAGGAGAAGTCCGAAAATTTTACCAAAACGTTAAGAAACCGTGATTATGATACAGAGATTCATTCTGCAGAGACAATTATTTAAAATCTGTATAATAAGGAAGTTGTACCGATTTTCGGCAAATATATATAGTTTGGCTTTTTAAACATGGAAATTGACAAGGGGGCAGATATTCACAATGGGACAAATTATAGAGGAGGCGATTTTAAAACCTATTACGACACGATTTTCCTACGAAGCTGCTGCGTGTTTATGAAATATTATCTTAGCTTAACCAGTAGAAACTCACTACGTCACTTTACTAAGCATTTATAACAGAAGCCACGGATTACTTTAGGCATGCTGATGACTTAAGCATCATTGGTCAAAAACTGTGACATAATATTGTAACCTTTTAAAGCATTGAAAAAAATTAGCACTAGAAATTAGCTGTGTTATAGGTAATCGAGTAAAAACCCAACTTATTTATGCCGAGGCACAGAGAGTCTATTTGTCTATTTTTACATTATTTTTATAGTACAGGGTTGCCCATATTCGACGGACCCATGTTTTAAAAAAAAAAAATCAAAGAAAAAAATAAAAATTTGGCGGTTGGCAATCTTATTCATTTAATTTGTTCCAAGTAGATTTGTTTACATCAAGTTTTGAATATGATATCTCTCAAATGGCCGCCTCTGGCGTTGATGGCG